>CATIXA010000010.1:0-125510 GCA_949709075.1 Wickerhamomyces alni | reverse complement strand
CCACAAAAACCACAAACATTGAATCATATCTCCAGCCTAACCATCCTGTAGAACATGAGTCGCTCTCTTAAAATTTATCAATTAAGCCGAGTTACGTTCTCAAAAAGTTTTGAAATATACCTGAAATCATAGATTATTGACAACTTGACCGAGCCATCCTACGTAAAATAATGCGGGGATCACAAATCTGTATTCAGTTGCCTCGTAGCAGCTCATTTGAAACAGCGACATGGGTATAACCTAAATACAGGCCAAAAAGCACCTTTCAGCCCTAGTATTCGGCACAAAAATTCTGGACAATGTCAACCTACCTAGTTTTGCACGAATTTTACGATGATCTGGGTTTTAATTTTGAGTGTGTCTCTAAGCCACGAGGTATCACACCTACTACATACCATACATTCTGAGTCCAAACGGATTTAGAGCCTCTTTAATTTCCTTCAGTGAGCACGCGGTGACTAAGATCCTTGCTGTACGGGATGCACACGCTTTATGGAATACACTTTTCTTTACAATACCAGATCTACATGTTTTTGAGTTTTCCAAACCTGGTCTTCAAAGTCGTGAGAAAATACGCCTGCTTTTTTACTGTATAGCAGCAATCTCTACACTGAGTGTTAATTTTTGTAGATCCCTGTGTGCAACGGGCTGTAACTTGCATAACAAAAAAAGGAAATGAATAGAACGCGGCCCTAGTAACTACAGTTTCGCTTCGGTTGCTGGACTGCCAGTTATCTCTAATCATTAATTCCGCGGATGATAGGACACGAAGCCATCCAAAATGGCGTCCCTTCTCAAAATGTTTCTACTGCACCAGGCCTAGTAAACTGCGGAAAAAATGGGGAGGTCCTCGATGCCCGAATTCGTATTATTGAACAAGCAATATGAAATCATGATAGTAGATAGTAGGTTTGCAGCTGAATGTGGGTGAGTTGTAGCCAACGTTCAGTTTTAGCAGTAAATCTTTTCAAATTCAGAAACTTCGTTAGCGTGATACTCGCAGGAAATTAGGTAAAATGAACTGTTCAAATTGTTTGCGGCCATTTGAGCTGACTTTGTTAGCTGTGTGCACACACAATATGTTTGTGGACTAAATTTTGTTGAATGAAGGAAGTGCTATACCTCGTGGCTTAGAGACACACTCAAAATTAAAACCCAGATCATCGTAAAATTCGTGCAAAACTAGGTAGGTTGACATTGTCCAGAATTTTTGTGCCGAATACTAGGGCTGAAAGGTGCTTTTTGGCCTGTATTTAGGTTATACCCACATTTCGCTGTTTCAAATGAGCTGCTACGAGGCAACTGAATACAGATTTGTGATCCCCGCATTATTTTACGTAGGATGGCTCGGTCAAGTTGTCAATAATCTATGATTCAGGCATTTTCTCATCTTTTTGGTACGTAACTCGCTTAATTGATAAGTTTTGGGAGAGTTACTCAGTGTTCTACAGGATGGTTAGGGCGGAGATGCTGCTGGCTTGTTTTTATACAAATTATTCTCGACTTCTAGCGACGGTTTTTTCGATTTTGGCCTTTCTGAGTAGTGTCGAAGAACTCTGCTGCTATCGGTATGGGTAGAATGGGGTTCAACTCGTTTTTTTTTTTTTTTTTTTTTTTTTTTTTTGCGCGAACTATTTATATTCAATGCCCATTCTGGAGGTTTTGCCTATTCTAGGTAACTCCTCCAATGTAGGGTGTATGGTCTTGTTCTCACCGTTTTGGCAGAGCGCTTAGCTTGAAACCTCTCAATCTGTCTTTATTTCATTCCTGTGACTTTTTCTCCCTGTTTTATAACTTCTTTGCTTTCGCGGCCTTTTTAGTATGGACTTCCATAGTTAAGAAAACAATGGATTCTCCTCTCCCTTTCACCTTCCAGGAAGACATTTCAAGCATCAGCGGTTCGAATCTTTTTGGGAGTAATCAATGGTTCATATTCGAGATCACATCATCGGTTAACAGAGACATTTTGATGATGCTAGTCAGAAATCCAGCTGTATTTATTAGTCTTGGTGACTTTGCTTTTTTGTGTCTGTCTTGTTCTCCAGATTTTCCTTTCGCGAAAACGTTGATAAGATCTTTTCAGATTCTTGGGAGTTCTTCCTCCTTTTATGCTTTTTGAAAAATTGGTTTTGTGGTTTGTGAACTTCATTCAGACTTGGGCGGCTAACTTGTCTTTGTGTCAATGATACACAAAACCTTATTTGGGTGTTCCCCACCTTCTCCTCATCACAGATCTGTACTCAATTGATTGGTTCGAGGTTGTTTAGTTGATCTGTGGATGTACTATCACGGCGGCTAATCTTTGAGTGACATCTGCCACGGCGGTTTGTGATCATTGTCTTCTCTATCTCCTTACTATTACTAGGAGTCCGCTTTCATGAACTACGCTGCTGATTTGGTTTTGTGGCTCTTCGGTCTTCTGTGTAGTGTTTGTGGTTTCATGACTTTGTGGTTTGTGTTTTATGGTTCATGCATATGTGTATTGGTTCTGTGGACTAAAATATTATTTGGCTTTGTGGTGGTTCCAAGTTTCTGGTCTTCAAATAATTCAAACGAATCTTTCAACTTTCTTTCTTCTACCACTCACTTTTCTAGTTCATCCACAAGCACTTTCCACACTTTCCATTCCCATCTTTTGTTTGTCAGGTTCATTCTCATTCACACCATTATCATGATGTTGGTCCATACATCTATCACGCTGTCTTGAATCTTTCCACCTGGCTGTTGGCTTTGGCGGCTGTTTTCACCTTTCACTGATTCATCTTTCACCGTTCAGCTTTCACCGTTCAGCTTTCACCGTTCATCTTTCATCTTTCGTCTTTCTGCTGGTCAGCCAGTCAGTTCCCCTTACTGTGTGTGCTGCTGGCTTGGTGGTTTCCCATTGAGAGCATGTTCCTAGAGTTATCGGCAGGTTGTTATTCTCTTCATGCTGATGGCACTATAGTCTGGAAGGGCGCTCAGTACGTGAAAGTTACTCGATGGACCTTTGGATGTCATCTGCCAGTCCCGGTGAATCGTCTAGTCGTTCCTAAAGATTTGTCAGGTGATCTGGAGGACAGTTTCTCAGTGGTCATACATGGTCTGAGCTGAGTCAACGCTGAAGCTTTCCATCTGATCAGTATGTGGCGATTCCACTCTCAGCCTCTTAGCGTGTGGAACAGCAGCTCTGTTGATCTGCTATCTATATGTTTTTTTGGTCCAGACTATCACTATATTGTTCCATGAGCTGATTCTTACTCATTTCGTGAACCACTACTGTCGTTCCCACCAGAAATCATGCCATTGTGATCTTCTAACTGTGGCCCTGATTGCTGGTGGTCGTGGTACTGATTATGGCTGGATTATGCGATATGCTTTCTTGATACTCAAAGAAGCTCTATTGTTGGTGTTCTGCGGGTTGGATTCACGCATATTGAGTCTTCATCAAGCCAGTAGTTTACTCCGATCCCAGATGATGCTCCTATGACTGTTTGTAACTCTTATACAAGATGGTTTACTTCACACCTTCCTGGCGGAAAAGCAAACACTTGAGTTTGATCTATGCATTAGTTGCTTCTTTCCTTCATCTGACTCATAGAACGGAACTCGCAGAAAGATGGAACCTCCTAGTCTTGCAGTCAGTGTTGGGTGGATATGTGTGCGTCCTTGCTAACGAAGGCTACGCATATGGGCGATAGAGGCTCTGCTTCAGAATTGTTGTATGTGATTGTATGCCTGTTGTGCCGTGAATGCTTTTACGAATGGCATTCTAATGCCAATATTGTCACGAATAGATCTCAGAATGGAGACTGTTCAAGTGGTTCAAGCTGTAAGGAACGTGCTCTGCATACTTGGTACAATCATACTGGAAGGCTACTGTAAGTCTCCAGTCAGGCTTACGTAGTTATAGTAGGTCCTTCAGATCTTTAAACCTATTATATGTGATTTCGATCTCAATGTAGGTAACTTATGGCGAGATTAGGCACATCTTACGCAGAATGCTTACATCCTCGACCCTCTGCCTCTGGTGTGCATCCTCTGCCATTTGGTTCCTTTCTGTAGACTCTACTGTTCTATAAGTCATACGTCTTCATTCAAGGAAGGTGGATATGATCTGGATTGAAGATATCCTAACCACATAACCACACGGTGACTTAAATATTAGGCATAGCGGTCAAATGATATGACCAGTAAAGTGCCATTCAGATAGCAGGACTTGTTTGATATTGTGTGCGGACTTCGTGGTCAACTGTACTGATAGAGGATGAGCAGAAAGTTGGTTAGCTGCCAAGTATATCTTTGCTGGTCGTCTTCCCTATAGAATATCTATCAGAACATCAAACTCGGTGGTATCATGAGATCACTGCAATTGGATAAGTGTCAGCAACTTATATGGAGTATTAGAGTGAAGCTATCATACTGGGCAATTCCCATCAAAGGTCACTATTAGTATGAGACTATTACATATATAATATGATTATTGGACTGAACATTATGTCCAGTTAGACACATTGTTAGCTTTAATATTTTCGTACCTAATATGAATCTTGAAACAAGCACAAAACATCTATTTTTAACCTTTTAGGCTAATTTACTCACAATAGCTATAGAGCCTGTGATGTTCAGGGATATTGGTCAAGCGGGGGTATGATTTTAGCTAAGTAGAGTACTGGTTAATACATAGTTCGAGAAATCCATACCACCAGACGGCTTTAGAACAGTGATTTAAAGTTAGACAAAGTATTTGTTTTGATCAATTTCTATACAAAGCTGCAATGATCACCAAAAGAGCCTCTGTTACAACCCCCATGTACACAAGAGCTAAAGAAGAGGCAACTGACTATACTTTGACCACGATCTGAATGGGATACGCCACGCCAATTTGTTGATAGACCTGATTGAGTCACAGAAGCAGTGACTCTTTGGACACTAAAAAATAAATCATGTTACAAAAATTAAGGAGAAAACAACACCTTCAAAGACCGTTTAACCTCTTTCAAAAACCTTCCAGATCGAAACCGAAACAGTGACAAAACAATCCATTACATAGCGAAACTTAATGCGTGGTCTAACAAGAACGTCAAACCCCGAAGAACTTACACAACAAAGCACCGAAGATCTGATATCAGCACTCAAACAGATATTACTCGAACCACCATTAAAGAACCAGCCATTGCCACCCGAAACCACAGGAGAGGCAACAACTAAGCGATCTAAGAGAAAGTCCAAGTTCTCACCAGCCCAAGATGAGATGATTGTGGAATTAAAGAAGAAGGGGAAATCATGGGTAGATATAGCACAAATGACGGGGGTTGGAAGCTTTCTTGCTGCTAGAAATAGATACCAGGTATTGATGGGCCAACAAGGTGTTGCTTCAACGGTGTGGGGTCCAGAAGACACTAGTATACTACAGAGTTTGGTAGATGAAGGAGAATTGGAGAAGTGGAGGTTCATTTCGAGAGAGATGTATAAACTAACAGGAAAGTTCTTCACTGATGTTCAATGCAGGGAATTAGTACGTGATTTGTTCTTTGAAGATCCTTCTGAATTCGGAGTCGATGAACAAACCCTTGTTGAAATACAGTCTGGAAATGAGAACCAGAATGAATGAATGAAACACACAGATTGATTCCTATAATAAAGGGACAGATTAATAAACGTATTTATAAATAATAGCAATTTGGTAGCAGTTCTTTGCAGCTGGTATTTTACGAGTCTTTTGTTTTTTTACGAGCTAGTTCCGTGACAACAGGCGGTCCGAGCCTAAACTTCCTGCTTAACTTTCAGTGGGCTGAAAATTTCTGGCAGCCTTCAGCAACATTGATTTTGATAAAAGCGAGTGAAATTGTACCGAAATAACCCATCCAGTCTTCTAAGCAATATCACATTACATATACGATTCTTTACTCCAGGAAACTTGCAGGTATTAAGTATTAGATCACTATAAAAAAACTCTAACTAAACAAACAGAAATTGTCAAAATGATGGTGGACGGCTGTCACAGATTAATAGCCAGGCAGCTAGACTTAGAAGTCCTGGACATGGAAGTCAGTACTGTCATCGAAGTATCTTGAAGGTTCTTCCCTCTTGCTTTCCCATGGGAAGATCTGTGCGATCACTGGAGCTTCTTCTATTTCTTCTTCTTTGACATCTTCTTCTTCTTCTTCTCCTCCTTTCAATGCATCGGTAGATAATGCTTTATCCCATTTGTTTTGTAGTTTAGGAACACTCAATGTCCAAGCTTCACCACTATCAGATTGATCTTCAATCAATGAGACTTTAGCCAAATCGAAGATTTCACCAGCAACCTTACCGAAATAATGCTTGTTGAAGCCATTCCACCATTTAGTATGCAAGTCAGTCAAGATCTCATAACCTTTACCTAAAGCACCACCAGCGAAAACAGAAGCATCTCTAGTCAACCAAGGTTTATTGATACCAATAAAGTGAACAAGTTTGATATCCTTATGGAATCTAGCATAAGCAGGGACGTATTGATATCCAGCAGATGGAGTGACGTTGAAAGTGAATGGTAAACGTTTCCAGTTTCCTAAGAAGTAATCATTCAACAAACCTTGATCAGCACCATCGAAACTTGGATTTTCAGAGGATTGAATCAATTTTAGCAAGTCACTGAAAGTGGACTTTGATGGTTTTGTAACGAAAACCCCTGAATTGAAAATATCAGGCCATCCAGCATCTGGAGCAGCAGCAATACCTTCTTCGAATTCCAGATCAAACAATTCATCGATAGAAGCAACTGGTAAAACATCTGAATCTAAGTAAACAACTTTATCAAACTTGGATTGATCCCAAATAAGGATCTTAGTGTATGTAGAGACAAGATCTGGTCTTCCTAACAAGTTCAATTCCTCCAGAGAGGTACTCAGAATTGGATTGACGTTTATAACTTGATCCCAGACCTCTTTCAAGAGCTCAATAGCCCCGTCACTGACATTAGCAACTAATACCACCAAACTCCTCGTTGTTTTGAACTCTTTTAAGGCTCTTCCCAGGACTAGAGCACCGGCAAGATAGCCATCGTTGATCAACACAGTAACAAAAGCTTCAGACATCGTTTCGTTTCGTCAGATCAAAACACTTTGTTATGTTTTGCTTTGCTTTGCTCTCAAAAATAAATAAATAAATAATTACAGTGCAGTCAAAATTTCCTGAAAATTGTTGTGCTTTATCACAAATCACTCCACAAACAAAAATGTAAACAAAGCAGCACCAAAATTCAACTATTATTATTGAAATTATTACGTAAGAATTTACACTACAATTGTGGCATCTAATTCATCAAAAGTTCAATAATCTGTATAGTATTTTTTGGGGGTTGCAAGGACGTGGGGGTGTTATTCATGGACGCTTGTACAAGTTGTTTGAGGAGACATGATTTTGCACAGCTTGTAATGGGACACCACTGGCTTGAGAGGCACGGTTACTTGTGTTTCCAGCATTTTCTTTCAAACTTTGTAGTTGTTTAGCTCTGAAGTTCTCATAATGGACGTAGGATGTGGTCTCGATCAAGTCTTGCAAGTGAGTTCTTGTCAAGAAGTCTCTTAAATAGACAAACTCGGATTGATTGATATCCTCAACGTTTATAGTACCCCATCTTGTTCTTCTTCCTTTAAATGCTTCACCATTGATGATGATCTCTTTCTCAGATCCAATAACAGCAAAAGGAATGATTGATCTAATACTCTTGTTCAACTCTCTTTCTTCATCTAACAAATCTTCTGAATCAAATGGATATAACTGTAGCTTGTGATGTTCAAATTCCTTTTGGAGAATTTTACGGAAATTTTCACGTTCTTCAAGAGTCAAAGTATCAGCTTTAGCAATGATTGGAACAACGTTGGCAATATCGGAGATCTTCTTCAATGCAATGATATCAACAGGACGTAGTCCAGTATTGTTTGGTTGTATGAAATATAGAACAACATGAACTCTGGAATCTTCAATAAATCTTTCACGATGAGCAGTCAATTCTTTTCTTAGATATAAAGAGTATTGATCTTTAATGTATCTTAAAACTGGATCCCAACACTTGTCATTGTTGATCTGATCACCAAAACCTGGAGTGTCAACAACATCAATGTTCAAACGAACATTGTTCTCAACTAATTCATGATGTGAAACCGAAATCTCTGAAGTTTGTTTGATAGGTTCAGAAGCAGATTTACGACCAGAAGAGTCAATTAGATGAGATGAAAATAATGTGTTGATCAAAGTTGATTTTCCTAACCCGGAATAACCTGTTAAAATCTGTTAGTTAATTGTCCACAAAGTATCCATATTTTGATGATACACATACCTGCAACCAAGATGTTGAACTGGAACCCTTTCTTGAGGAGACGGTGCTCGATCTGGGTGGTGATGGTGTCGAAACCGACGTATGATGAAGGCTGAACTGCGTTTTGTGTAGCGGACATCTCTTTTGAAGACTAGATTTGAATCTTTTAGTATGAATTCCTGTTTAAAACGCGTCTTGAACCACGATTTTGTATTTGTTTTTCAAGGAATTTGGGAAGTTTGTGATCTTCAACCACAAAACCGAATCAGGTAATTACTGGACACGTGATTCTACATGTGACATATATGGTACACACCACATTCCATTCATTTATTTGGTTGATGGAAAAATTTGTCGAACAAATAAGCATTAAGTTGAAGACACAAAACAGTTATCTCGAGAATTTCAAGGATGTCACTATCGATAAATCTTGGAAGACTCGTCGGAGGGCTTCAACTACCTCGTCTACCACAAATCACGTTAAGAATACCGAATCCATTCGCCCCACAACAGGAATTACAAACCCAATCACAATCATCAGAACAAACTTCATTACAACAAAGACTCCAAGAATATCTAGAAAACAGAACCACTGAAGAATCATTCTTTATAGATAATGGGCTGTTGAAAGCTGTTCCAAAGAAGAAAGTATCACATCAAAGAAAAAGAAAGAGACAACTTGCACCAGGTGCCAAACAACTAAAATTCCTACATAATTTAAACCGTTGTCCGTCATGTGGTCATTACAAGAGATCACACACCATGTGTATGCATTGTGTTACACAGATCAAAAATCTATGGAAGGCTGACGCTCGTGAAGGTCAAAGACCTTCAGTTATTGAGCAAGTGTTGGATGACGTTGATCGCAAAATCTTATATCCAGGTAAGAAACAATCAGACTATGAAAAGAGATTGGAGAAGAAAGATTATATCGACAAACGTACAAGAACGTTACCAGTCAAGAGAGATTGAAGCACATATGACCTGTAAATAACAATACATGCACATACATCATGAAGAAAAAAAAAAAAAAAACTTATTACATTAGTCTGTATTGATAGTAATTACATAAGTATACAACATTTTGAGCCATCTTTCTCCTTTTCTTCAGTTGTAGAAGCTTGAGCTTGTCTAACAGTATCTTTTTTGGTGGCAGTAGCTGCGGCGCCTTCAGTGGCAGCATCAGCAGTGGTGGTAGTGGTAGTGGTGGCAGGTTCAGTAGTAGTAGTAGTGGTAGCGGCAGACTTACCAAAGTTACGAACTTGAGCATAAAAAGTCTCACCTTGGATCTTTGCAACTTTCAATTCTAGTTCAGAAGGTTGTCTTGAACCATCACCAGCAGCAACGGTACCAGAACCCCAAGGGGTAGCACCATGTACTTCAGAAGTGGTAGCGATATCACCAAAGACGTTTTTGTAACCCAATGGGATATAAATCAAACCATGATGGACCAAGTAGGACAATGCATATTTAGCAGTGGTTTCTCTACCACCACCAGTACCAGTTGAGATAAATAGACCAGCTGGTTTACCAAACAAGGAACCATTAGCCCATAATTGACCGGTAGAATCCCAGAAACTGGCCCATTGTGAAGGTAAGTTACCGTATCTAGTTGGGATACCGAATAGGAAAGCATCGTACTCTTGTAATGTTTCAGGGGTAGCAATTGGGATATCAGCTGGTTTAGGTGGAGCGTAGATTAAGGCAAGGACATCATCACTTAAAGTTTCTGGAATTTGGAAAAGGTCAGCCTCTCCACCAGCCTGTTGGACACCCTCCTGGATGGATTTGGCCAGGGTGGTGATATGACCGTATGTGGAGTACTGGATGATAGCAATCTTTACCATTTTAATGTGATGTAGTACTGTTGTTTGTAATCAATCAATTGAGGTGTCTTCAAAGTGAAAACAGGATTGGCCCGGTGTCTTATACGCTTATGGGCTTACTCACACACAGATGCAAATTACTAACTAACCGCATGCACTCACTGACTAATTTTACGTAATGATGAATAACACTGAAATTTTCCAGAAGGAGCACCTCCTCCCACAAAAGCCGGGCCCAAGTCCCAATAACTATATATAGTAAGGCCACCATCCACCCAATTTCCAATTTCCACCCAGATAGTTAAGCTACACACTCAATTGAACTTCATAATGGCCCCAAAAGTCGCTATCATCATTTACACTCTATACGGACACATCGCCCAACTGGCCGAAGCTGAGAAAGCCGGTATCATCGCTGCTGGTGGTGAAGCTGATATCTATCAAGTTCCAGAAACCCTTTCTCAAGACATCTTGACCTTGATGCACGCTCCAGCTAAACCAGATTACCCAATTGCCTCTGCTGAAACTTTAGAGAAATATGATGCTTTCCTATTCGGTCTACCAACCAGATACGGTAACCAAAGTGCTCAAGTTCGTGCTTTCTGGGATGCCACTGGTGGTCTATGGGCTAAAGGTGCTCTACACGGTAAAGTTGCTGGTGCTTTTGTCTCCACCGGTACCGGTGGTGGTAATGAAACTACTATTACCAACTTCCTATCCACTCTAGTTCATCACGGTGTGATCTTTGTTCCATTAGGTTACAAAAACGTGTTTGGTCAATTGACCAACTTGAGTGAAGTCCATGGTGGTTCTGGTTGGGGTGCCGGTACTGTTGCCGGTGCTGACGGTTCCAGACAACCATCTGACTTGGAACTAGAGATTGCTAAGACCCAAGGTCAAACCTTCTACGAAACCGTTCAGAAATTCTAGATAGTTTATAAACTATAAAAAATACAAGCTTAATCATGTTTTTATGAATGTAATTTGTATGATTTACAGAGACTTTACGTATATGAAAAATTCCGAGAAATGTTGATGAGCCAACTAGGTTACTGAACGGGACCGATTTTTTTAATACAAAGATGTCACAGTTACTCGATCAGATTCTTATGGAAGATGTACGTTCACAACTCGCAATCTCCACTAGTCTTGTTCTCATACTGACCACTCATCTAGATTGCTAAATATTGCCCACAAAACTTCCTTAACTATCACAAATGCATCTCAGCAAACCATGAAAATCCAATGAATTGTGTGACTCAGCAACAAGAGTTAGCCGCTTGTATCAAGAAAGAGTAAGTCCTACAAGTCTGAATGAACATCACACCACTGATATACTAACCCCCAACTTAAGCGTCCCTGCGTTCCAGAAGATACTCAGTAAATGTGGTACTCTACTGAAGGACTATGAACAATGTCTCATCACAAAATCAAACCAGCAAGAATGTCTTCCACTGCTGAAACAAGTCAGAGAATGTGCCGAGAGTTGTGTCGATATGGGCAAAAACACCGCAAATAGCTTGTAAATAAACAAGACTTGTCCTTTTCTACGTTTGCTTGATTGTAGTACTGTTCATATTGTAGCTGATAAAAAAAAAACCAACCACAAAACCAACAGTTTATCGCCTATTTCATAACATCTATAAAAATAAAATACGAACAAAGTGGACCCTTCCATCCACTAGAAATTGGGAATTCCGCTACGTTTCAAACTGCACAACGTCTACAAATCTTCCATCAATTCAAAGCTGTTGAAATGTCCAGCCGTTCAACTCAAGCTCCAAAGATTCTGCTGAACTCTTCAACGTCTTCAAAGACGACCTCCCCCAATGGCACACGATTCAACTCTCCCACTCGAAACATCCTTACACAATCCCTCTCTCATGAATACTTGAAGAACAACAAGCCCGCTTACAAGTCCATCAGGATTTATTCCTCTGTTGAAACTCCCAATTCGTTTGAACCTAATGTTTCATTTGATACCATTGCAATTGGCTTCTCCAACGATGGGCACTTCCCTCATGAAGATGATGAAGAACCACAAGCTGTTGATCTAGGTGAAAATAGAGGAAGAAGTAGGTCTCCTTATAAAGCAAGATCCCCATCATCTTCGCCTTTTAGAACACGATCTCCTTCCCCAGAAGCATCAGGATTTGCGGTCTTAACTAGAGATATTGACAGATTACCCGCTAAAGGTTATGTTGATGGTAATGGTTGGAGAGTAGATTATCCTAGTGTTTCAGCTATTAGAAATGTTGCATTCACAAAGAATTTGAGTCATCCACAGTATAAGAACCTGATACGAGATCAAATACCTAGAAAAATAATAGTTTATATCACTGGGAGAGAACATACATGGATTGCATTGGACTACACAATAGCTAAACTACTACGGAATGGTGATCATCTGATAATAGTCTCCAGGATACCGTCTTCATACACAGCAGAGATCATAAGGAAAGGAGATGATAATGAAAGAACTTTAATAGATCCAAAAATCTTCAAAAGGGTATCTGAAAACTTGGAGAAATATATCAGTTACATTACACCATCTGAACTGATATTCCAATATACCATTGATCTTTATCTTTCAAGCTCTACTCATGATGTTCTAAATGAAGCTATCGAGATATATGAGCCTTTGCTTATAATAACTTCAACCAAACCAAATTTAAGATATCAGATGAAAACAACTTGGAAAACAGCAAGAATAAGTGAAAGAATGGTCAAGAATTTCCAAACACCAATAGTTGTGGTACCCGCTTTTTCAATGAATGATTTTGAAGTGAAACTTTTCGAAGACCTTGAGAAGTTGAAAGGTGTTGATAAATCAAATAATGATATTGAAGTTGAGGAAGAAACAGAAGCTGAAAGTAGTGTCATTGATGAAAGTGAACTCTCTTCAGTTGTTAGTGAAGATAGTGAAAGTTCATATCAGGAATTAACAAGAACGATATCTAGTTATAACGAGATATTGGATCATTTTAATGAAGATGCTGATGAAGCTGCTATCAATGAAACTATCTTCCTTGATAGATTAAACAAGGTGAGTAACGTTTCGAAAAAGATGGCTACAAAATTTGCTACATTTTCTCAAACAGAAGGTGTGAATGGTGATTTAGTTAGAACCTTGACAGGGTTACCTAAATTAGAAAAACATAAATCAATGCTTGATGTTTTAGAACCCAATTCAGGTGCTGTTGATAATCTGAAAAGATCATTGCGTTCCATTCCAACTTCTCCAGAACCAATACAAACACCACCACCATCTTCAAGAACCATCAAATTCTCCACTGATGATAATAACGAGTTGAGGAAATATAAGACAAACGTTGAACAAGCTCATGATAGAAAACCAGATTTGAAACCTACACAATCTCAGCCTTCAATTGTTAAAACCAAATCAGAATCACAAATTAGAACTTTAAATTCAAAGAAGAAGACTGGTTTCTTCAAATCTTTATTCAAGAAATAGACATATTTAGTACACATTGCATACTATTTATACACTTCAATTTCATTCTCAATGTAATCCCATAACTTTTGAGCAGTTCCATCTTCAAATGCATCATTAATATCTTTTCTAAGTAAATCTCTAAACACACCCCATGGACCAATGAATCTCCCAGTATCTTTCTTCGTAATGTCTTCATTTAACGCCGCAAACAATTCAGTATAAGCACCATAGATTGGATCATACGACACGTATTTCATAGCGGGACTCAAAAACTTTGGGATATATCTAAACAATTCAGAATTTAAAAATCCAGGATGAACAGCCAATGATATAACATTTGGATGATTTTTACCATATATCACTGATTGATAAATATTTGAAACTTTTGATTGTCCATAGATCAATTGTGTAGATGAACTTGATGCATTTTTAAAATCCCAAGTCAATCCACCATTTGAAGGTGATAAATAATATGAAGCAGAACTTAACCATATAACTCTTGGAGATGATGAATTGTCAATTAATGGTTGTAATAAATCAATGAGTAATTGATGACCTATGACGTTTGTCCCGAATTGTAATTCATATCCTTGATTGGTGATTGATCCATTAGGTGGTTGCATTACACCGGCGTTCAAGATCACAATGTCAAGTTTATCAATCAATGATGTAAGTTTTGTAATAATTTCTTGTTTAATGGTTGTTAAATCACTTAAATCGATTGTGATTTCAATTATTTGTGAATCTGTAATTTTGATGTTTTTTTCCTTGATCTCATTGATCACTTTGAGTGTCTTTTCATGATTTCTATTTGCAAACACAACAGTGGCACCTTTAGATAGTAACAATTGAGCAGTTTCTTTACCAACACCAGCTGAACAACCAGTTATTAACACGGTCTTTCCTATAAGATCAGGATAGTGTTCTGGAAGATAAGCAGGACTTGGTGGGAACATGGTGAAAAGCGCTTCTTTCAATGGGTTGATAATGAATGACATATTGAAAGAAGAGACCTTGAGTCAAGTGTTGATCTATGAGTGATTAAAGAGATTACAGTTGAGTAGTAAATAAATTTACGAGATTTTCGAAAAACTGAACCATAAAAAATCAAGCTAAAAACCGACAATACCCGAAATCACATATAAATCTTTAAGCAAATGGTTTGATTTGTTCCTCATTAAAATCCCACATCTTTCTGGCTGTTCCATCAGTATAACCTTTTTTCAAATCAGCTCTCACATCTCTGAAAGTTCCCCAAGGTGCAATATATCTTCCATTATCTTTAGTTGTAATATCAGGATTTAAAGCAGCAAAGAGTTCAGTATAAGCACCATAAATTGAAGGATGAGAGATTTTTTCAACTGCATATTTCTGAACTCCAGTAAACGTTCTTTGTAACTCGGTTGATAAAAACCCAGGATGGACTGCTAATGAGATGATATCTGGATGATCTTGTCCATAGATGTTAGCTTGATATAAGTTACCAGTTTTAGATTGTCCATAGATGTATTGAGTAGAAGATTTTGAAGCATCTTTAAAATCCCAACTTAAACCACCATTTGGTGGAGATCCAACACTGGCCAATGAGGATAGAATGATGACTCTTGGTGTGTTTGTTGGAGTCTTTGCCTTATCGATAAATGGTTGAAGGAGTTTTAATAATAGTTGATGACCAAGAACGTTTGTACCCCATTGTAATTCCCAACCTTGTTTTGTGATGGAATTATCAGCAGGTTGCATTACACCAGCATTCAAAATCACAATGTCTAACTTATCAACACCTTTTTCATTCAATTGATTAATTGCAGGTTTTATGGTAGCGAGATCGCTTAGATCCAATGTAATAGAAACGATCATATCATCCAAATCTTTTTCCTTTCTAATAATCTTACCATCTTTTAAGATCTGATCTTTAACGTCTTGGTTAGCCTTGTCTGATTTCTCTTTGTTTCTATTAACAACAACAACTTTAGCATTTTTCTCCAAGAGTAATTTTGTGACATCTTTACCGACACCTGCAGAAGTACCAGTAACGAGAATTGTCTTACCAGTCAAGTCAGGATAATCTTTAGGTAAGAATCCTGGAGTACCAGGACACACACTGTGTAATAGTTCTTTCAAAGCAAACCAACTGGACATAGATAACAACTAATTGATTCAATAAATTCTACCAGGCATTAATCAAACCAGGAGAGACAAATATAGCAATTTATATAAGATACCAAAAAAGTTTGTGTCCCTTAAAATCCTTTACATAATTAATAATATGAAAACAGCTGTTGATTGTAAAATTGATGTATTTCTATAATCATTTATGGGCTGAGTTCTTTATTTGCGCAAGATCCGAGTTTTATTAGAAACCGTGTAAACCCGTAAAACCCTCTTTTCAATCTCTCTTATTCCCTTTCATCGAACGTTGAATTAGCAGTGGGAAGATTTAACAGATTGCACTTTGCATGAATTAGGTCACATCATAGAATCCCTTCCGGTCCTATTCATTTAAGCACCGGTAATTGCTCTTAAGAGCGAGCGCACAGTCGGTTAAATGATCTGTCCAGTGGCCTTCTGGAAGCTTTTACTCACTTGATCCAATAGTAATCTTGTAACTTCTTTACCAACACCCGGCGGAAAATACCTGAGTTTTACCAGTCAAATGAGTATGATCCTCAAACAATGGAGCATCACGCAGGAACACTATGACAGAGGTTTTTTTGGAATCAAACCAGAACATAACAATAGATCAACAACTACAATTACAAAGTACTTACTCTCACTATCATAATGGACGTGCTTAAAAATCTTAAACTTGTGTCAGTGCAGTTCAAATTCCGCAAACTCCGTCAGAATAAATAGCCTGATGATACAGAGATTTGAAGTATGTAAGTCATCTTACTTTGTTTTGCGTAAAGTTGGGAACTTATAACCGATTAAACCCATCTGGAATCACCGCCTGGATTTGTACAATATAAGATTGTCCTTACTAATGATATAATAGGGGTACGTTCTCCTTTCAGTTAGTTAGTTTGTTTCTTTCTCATACACTGTATGAAATTATAAGTACAGAATTTAGATAGTCATCTTACTTTGTTTTGCGTAAAGTTGGGAACTTATAACCGATTAAACCCATCTGGAATCACCGCCTGGATTTGTACAATATAAGATTGTCCTTACTAATGATATAATAGGGGTACGTTCTCCTTTCAGTTAGTTAGTTTGTTTCTTTCTCATACACTGTATAAATTATAAGGATATTCCATAAGGATCACTATGACTGATTATTCTTGAACTACTACAATCAACCATAAAATCAAAGCAAACTATATAAGATGGATCCACTACATCAGTATTTTTACCACAGAAATTTGGTTAGGTGTTACTCGTGCTTCATTGTTGGTGCCAAAACGTCTAGTACTATACCAAAAAAAGAGTTATACACAGCTTTAGAAAATCTTGTCTCTCAAAGGAAACTCCTGAGAACAAATGCCATAAATGGGAAACTTACCATTTTTGACATTGTTGATGTTACTAAATTGGTGGAATTTTGGGATGATGATGAGGATTTGATCTCATCTTTGAATAAAGCACATGAAATCCTCTTTGATGTTGAAGTTCATGAACCATTATGGAAATTAATTGTTCTTAAAAATGGTTGGATCTTATTCTTATGTGATCATTTATTATATGATGGATCTACTGGTTCTTATTTCATCCAGGACTTATTAAAATTGTTGAATGGAAGATCAATAGCTGAAGATCTGGATGTGGAAATTGAATATGGAAGCATAATGAAGCCATCTTGGTCCTATATGTTCAAGTCACTTATGAACATGTACCTACCAAACCCTTCCAACTGGTTCTATAAACCTGTCGAAAATAAAGTGTTGGACACGTTACCAAAGGATACTTCAACATTCAAAGTACACAAACACTTGGTCCAAATCTCACCTGAGGAGCTCACATTGATCAAGAACAAGCTTAAACCACACAAGGTTTCACTAACAGCTCTTTTAATTCACTTGAGTGCACAGATATTACTAGAGTATACTAAAAAAGTCAATGTTGTAATTCCTGTCAACTTACGAAAATTCATCATTAAAGATGGGAATCCATATGGGATGTACATCACTGAATTGAAACCTTTGATTGAACCAAAAGTCAAAGATCTCTGGATGTCTTTGAATAAGATTAATTCCCAATTATCTATTAATGCACAAAGAGAAGCGGCTCAACTCATCGGAATGATGAATTACATTGATCCAAGGGAGATATTGAACTCAAGGATAAACTCACCACGTTCAGACACGTTTGAGATCTCGAATCTAGGAGCCATTGATGAAATTCCTATAGAAATGAAATATAAATCAGATCAATACATTTTCTCTCAACCGAATAACAAAAGTGGTGCAATGTTCTCAAACGATATAATCTCTGTGAAAAATGGAATTATGAACCTCTTGATAAGTGGTGCTCCTGAACTGACTACAGATATCTTTAATGATTATGTGGAAAGATTCGAAAATTCCATTAAACAATTTGCCCATTGATTCATATAAAGCTGTATAAAGTGACAATAGATAATTCCGGGTAACCAAACCAACCACATCCTTCTACTTTTTATCTAAATAAATCAGTTAACAATCCCCCGGATTTCTATTGGCCGTAAATGACGTTTTTCATAGTCCGATTTGATTAACCCGGAAAAAATCGCTGCTTAAATCGGGTGGTTGTGTGCTGTGCTGAGTAAGCAAATTTTCTCTAGTCTCTCCATTTTTATGGAGAAAACTGGGAACTGAAAGAAATGAAAATATGGGGCAAAAGATCCCATTTCTTTCTTTCTTCTTTCTTCTAAACAACTAAATAAATAAAACTATAGAAAACAATTTACATTTACACAATGAGAAACACATTCCGTCTACTTCAAGCTGCCACAACCCCAATTGCCACAGTGAGACCTGTGAAGAGAGTCGGTGCTTTCAGGGGAGGATTCTTGGGATTCCTAGCTGGTGTTTCATTAACAACTGCTTTTGTGTATGGATACGTTTTAGATGATTATAAAAACAGTAACAACGTTGTGATCAAAGATGTGCTATCGCTTTCAAAATCAATCAGAATCCTTGAAGAACACGTTAAAGCACTAGAAAATCAACAGAAATGAAATTATTAGTGTATGTTTTTTTTTTTCTGGTAAAATTAATTGCACGTCGTCGCTAATATACAAAGACCCAATTCTGCATTCCTTTCTACCCCCCATCCAAACAGTGGCTAGTCAAAGTCATCAACCTCTATATTCTTTTATTTATAATGTTATATCTATCTATTTAAAGCGCAATCATCTAACACAACACCAAAAGAATTATGTAATCATCTAGAATCATCAATAATGATATGAGTAATCGGACGTTCAAAATTTAAGCGACGCCAACAACAACGCAAACCCGCCCCAAAGTTCAGCAATAAATAAACCACCACCACTCAATATAACAACCTGATCATATAATATCAAAGGTAGACAATAAAAATGACCAACACGCCGATTCTTCCACCACAATCGCACAACTCAAATCGAAGACCTTCGATGGCTGAACGTCGACTCTCTTGCACTCAACAAGAAAACAACGTGAATAACAATAATAATAATGAACGGAGACCATCGATAGTTCCATATTTAGCAGGATTAGAGAAACCATTACCAGAAGTCATTCCAGATACGGTGGATGTTGTTATTGCAGGGACTGGACTTTCTGAATCCATTCTTGCAGCTGCATTGGCATGGCAAGGTTCAAATGTTTTACATATTGATTGTAATGATTATTATGGTGATACTACAGCTACATTAACTATTAATCAATTAAAAGAATGGGTTCAAAAAGTTAATAAAGGTGAGATTCAAAGTTATAAAGATGCAATATTATATATTCCAAGTGGGAATGAATTAAAATCAAGAGATTTTGGTATTGATTTAACTCCAAAAATTTTATTTGCAAAAAGTGATTTATTATCATTATTAATTAAATCAAGAGTTTACAAATATTTGGAATTTTTACCTTTAAGTTCATTTCATGTATTTGAGAATGATAATTTTGAAAAAATGAACAATACAAAACAAGATATTTTCACAAATCAATCATTAAGTTTAATTACTAAAAGATCATTAATGAAATTTATTAAATTTGTACTTGATTGGGAGAATCAAATTGAAATTTGGGAACCTTTTAAGAAATTATCAATTGAACAATTCTTAATATCACAATTTAAACTTGAAAAACCACAAATTTATGAATTAATTTTTTCAATTGGTCTTTGCAATAATTGTGATATTATAACTCCTGAAGCATTATCAAGAATTAAAAGATATCTGGTATCATTTGATGTTTATGGGAATTTCCCAGTGATGTATTCAAAATATGGAGGAGCAGGTGAAATATCACAAGGTTTTTGTCGAAGTGCAGCTGTTGGTGGTACAACTTATAAATTAAATACAAAATTAACTTCATTTGATTCAAATACAAAAATTGCAAGTTTTAGTGATAATTCAAAAATTGTTGTTAATGAAAAAATTATAATATCACCAACTCAATCACCAATTAATTCAAATTTTAAACCAAAAGAAGAATATGAAATTCAAAGATTAACAGTTATTGTTAAAAAAAATTGTAAAGAATGGTTTGAAAATGGAGAATATGCTTCAATTGTTGTATTTCCATCAAAATCTTTAAAAAGTGGGAATAAAGAAGCAGTTCAAGCAATAATCATGGGTGAAGGAACAGGTATAACATCAATGGAAACATCAGTATGGTATTTATCAACGATTGCTAAAGGTGAACAAGGACGTAATGATTTAGAAAGTGCATTACAAGCAATGGAAAATTCATTATTAAGAGAAAGTTCAAGTGATGTAATTTTTGAACAAAATAAAGAATTATATAATAATGGTGTTTTAAATTCAGTTAAATTAGGTCAATCTTTTAAAGATTTTGTACCAAAGGAGAAATTACAATATTTATTAAAATTTTATTATGTTCAATTTACATCAATACCACATCATGGAATTGTTATACCTTCACAATATTCAAGTTCCATCCAAACGGTTAAAGGTGTTGATGAGGTAGATAATGATGTGATATATACATCATTACCATCTTCAGAAATATCATATGATGGAGTAATAACAATGGCAAAGATATTATATGAAAAAATTGTTGGATCAGATGATGATTTTTTTGATGTTGATTTTGAAGATGAAGATGAGAATGAACTTGATGATATTTCAAGACATGTGGATGAAGAAGCTATAGAAGATGATCCTGAACCTGTTGAATTTGCAGAGAATATGGAATTATAATTAATTAAACTTGAATTTTGAATATGAGTATATGGGCTATATGTTTGCTTATGTAACCTCTCTACTATATAATGATTATGTAATATATTATGTAATCTTTAATGGTGTCTGGATGTATATTGAATATAAATTTATTGATACGCGCACACTGTCGAGAATACCAAACAAAAAAATGAAACCAAAATTTTTCACTTTTAAACAACTTTCGTTATTTGAAGAGTACTGAGCAGATTTTATACTGACGAAGAAGTCTATATCTAATTAATAATAAAAATGTCTGACGTTGAACAAGAACAAATCGAACAAGTTGAACAAGTTGCCGTTGAAGAATCCGGTTCAATCACCATTGAAGATGCTTTAAAAGCCGTTTTAAGAACTTCATTAATTCATGATGGTTTAGCTAGAGGTTTAAGAGAATCTTCAAAAGCTTTATCTAAAGGTGAAGCTCAATTAGCCGTTTTGGTTGAATCTGTTACTGAAGCTTCTATTGTTACTTTAATTGAAGCTTTATGTAATGAACCAGAAGAAAAAATCCCATTAATCAAAGTTTCTGATGCTAAATTATTAGGTGAATGGGCTGGTTTAGGTAAAATCGATAGAGATGGTAATGCTAGAAAAGTTGTTGGTGCTTCCGTTGTTGTTGTTAAGAACTGGGGTGCTGATTCTGAAGAACGTAACATCTTGATTGAGCATTTTGCTAACAACTAAAAATTTTGTTTGATTTAATATGACATTTTATTGAATAAACTATATGTAGATTTATATCTAAGAGTTTATAAAAAAATGGGTACTTCGATTTCAGTATCACTTTCTTGACTATAAATAACTGCACCACCATTAGCTATTGGTTTTTCCACAAATTTACCTTCTAAATTTTCTATAAATTCTTCAATTTGTTCTTCTTTATCAACAAGTTGTAATATCTTAAAATCAATAATGGTTCCAGTATAGTTTTTAGGTAAATCATTACCAAAAAGACTTAATAAGTTCAAACTTAAGATATTCCCATCTCTTTTGAATTTACATTTATTTGATAGTTTTATTGCCTTTAAAATCATGTTAAAGATGGAGAATTTAAAACAACTAACATCAACTTTTAGTTCATCATTGATTATAAGTCTTTCCAAGATAGTTTTATCATTTGGTAAATAAAGTATTGAATTTCCTAATTCATTCTTAGAAATGATTGCAAATTTATTAAATTTTGGGTTTCTTGTTGATGTAAAGATATATATTTCATCTGTATCCATATCTTTCAAATCTTTTAATGAATCGTATAACACATCAGCTTTAATCAAACCTTCCATTAAGATATCATCTTGATTTAATTCAAATCCTAAATTATTAACTTCAAGATCTAAATTAATGAATGTAGAGAATTCACATCGTTCAATCATCTTATTATCTTCAAATATCAATATGAAAGGTGAACCATCACATTCATAAACCATATTACATTGTGTATAACTTGAATCATTCTTATTAGCCGCCAATGATAATGATTCCACAATAGGTTTCAAATCAACGGTAAATCTCACATCACCACCATCACCACCATCACCACCATCAACAACATAACTAGTGAATAAAGATCTCTCCAATGTCAATTCAACACGACAAACATGTGAATTCTCAGTTATGAAATTAATTCCTTCATTATCAATACTAATCAAGACTTTTGATGAGATTTGATTAAGAGCTCCAAGAATATTTGCTATATGATTCAAAGAATACGTCACAGCTTGGAATGAGAAATGACCATCATTATTCATGATTCTGGTGTTTTAAAAGCGTTAAAATTGACCATAAATTGAAGTTATTTAATAGTTATTTTGGTGATTTGTTGACCTCGGTAAATTTGAGATGATTTATAAACTTCCCCATAAAATTTGATATAAACTTGATATAAACTTGATATAAAATCATAATAGATCACTATTAAACACACTATTAATCACTAAAATGAATCATAATACGAAAAAACAGTTAAGAAATCTATCAATTTTAACTGGAATATTGATAATTGGCATATCAACGTATAATTATTTCATAAATACATCATCAACAGCAAACAAAACAACAACAACCAAAAAATATACAAGAAAACCAATCACTATCATCCTTACAGAATCAATAATCTCTTCTAATCTCCCATTATTAGAAATCTTAATGAAAACTGAAGATATAGTGATTGTAATTCCACCAAATTTAAATAAATTTGATCTTAATCAAGAAATTCCACAATTTATACAACATAAACTTATAGAATGTGATACTCAAACAGGTGTTTGGTCAATTGTTAAGCATCTAAATAGTGAGATCATCTTTATAGTGGAAGATGATCTTGAAATTCCAATTCCTGATGGATTAGAAAGATATGTTGGTACAATTGTTAAATTAGAACAAAATTATACTGTTATTAATGAAACTTTATTAAGTTATATATTCATGGATTAATATTCACATATGACGTTTTGAACCAAATACGATTTTTTCAGAAGATTGTGAAGCACCATTCATATAACCATATTCTATTGAACTCCAATTTGATGATAAATTTATTGGTTTTTTAGGGATTTTTGGAGGTTGTTGTTTTATAGATAATTTTGGTCCAATTACTGGTATTGATTCATTTTGAGAATGAACGTATCTTGATAATGATATGATAGTTTGTAATACAATAGTTGGATCTTGTTCTTCAAAAAGGTCAATAGTTTGAAATAATTCATCTTGTGGAATTCCATAATTTTGTTTAATGAAATTTAAAAATAATGAAATATTCTCCATTTGAATGAATGGCATCTTACTATCTTTCCATTTCACATTCCCACCTAATTTATTTGCCAATTTCCCTAAAATTACACCATTTTTAATACTTTTTATTAAATCATCATCATCAAGTGATTCTTCTTGTACTATATCATATATCCATTTCTTTGCTTGTGATGCTAATTCTTTATCATATTTAGTTCTTCTCAACTCTCTTAAATCTGCATCCAGACTACTAACATCTGCTTTTGACTCCATTTATCTTATTATAAATGAAGCATTAGATTTATAAAAAGAGTATTAAATCAGTATTTAAAGTGATACTGCCCATATATCATATGATTATGTAATTATTATGTAATAAACTGATTATGTAATGATGACATAATACTCTGTCATTTTGTAACGTGTCACTAATGGTGAAATATTTCGCGAAAAGAAAATCGCGGTGTTTCCCAATTAGGAAATTCATAAACAATACCACTGTTATTAGTTAGTTTTAAGTGATAATTTGATTAAATTCATTATAATTTAGCTAACTAACTAGTTGATTAAAGATGGAGTTTCTGAAGTCGCTGTGGCCAAACAGTTCAAGCACGGTTATTGCGATTCCACAGCATACAGAGGGAGAATTAGAAGATGAATTGGATTTAAAAGTGAAGTCTTTAATTTATTTATTTAAAAGATTAAGTATTGAAACATTACCTAGTTTCATTCAAGATGAGAATGGTGTTTATAATTTGACACCTGAAACTGATAATATCAATAACAATAATGAGAAACTGGATGTGATTTATAATAAAGTTGCTTTTGAAAGAGAATTATGTTCAGATGAACATAGAATATTGATAGATTGGTTTAAGAATAGATTTAGATCAATTTGTATCTTAAGTGATGATATTCCTTTCCAAAATGCTGATTTGGGGAAAGAAGGTTTTAAATTCAGTGTGTTAAAACCATCAAGTAATGATGAAACATATATTAAAGTGTTGGTTAATTCTGATATTTATATTGAACATTACATTGAAAAAAATGATAAAGATAAACATATTGAAAGAGATCATAACACAACAAAGAGAACTTAAACCATCATTTAAAAGAGATTTCAATAAGAACGATAGAGCTAAAATAGTATTAAACTATTTATCAAGATTAAGTGAATACGTACAAATTGAAAGAATTTATAAAGCATCAATATTTCAAAAAATTGAAACAAAATTTAAACAATTAGAATTTATTAAAGAAGAAGATCAAGAAGATGGAGTAAGATTATTCCCATCATCAATAAGATCAAGGTCTCCTTCACCTATCAGACTTCAAACAAAACCATTATCACCAGTGAAACTTAATAACTTACCTGAATTAAAACCACAAACACCATCACCATCATCATCACCAACAAGATTAAGATCAAGATCAACATCTCCATCAAAATTGAAAAAAAAACAATCAATGACATTACTTAAAATGGATAAATCTTTAGAAACTCATGGAAATGAAGATTCTGAATTATCAAAAGATGAATTACAAACATTACAAAAACAAGCTGAATTGGCAGTCTTGAGTAGAATAGAAAGGGAACGGAAAGTATTAAGAGAATGTTAACACATACATACATACATACATACATACAGGGATCAAACACATTATATCATTTATTTATAGGGAATATTAGGAGCATCAACTTTTTTTTATTTACAAGTATTTTGTTAGACTTTATGTCTTATTTTTGGATCAACATGGAAAGGTGACCAAATTCCTCTAATTGATTCATTCAAACTTTCAACTTTATTGTTTCTTTTTCTTAATTGTTCACCACTTGATTCTCTTAAAAGTTCAAGTTTATTTTGAACGTTATCAATGTTTAAATTACGTACACAAATTGCCTTTTCACGACCATTAATATAAACTCCTTTCACTATTGGATGACCTGCTTTCTCCACCAGTTTGAACTCGATCTTTCCATGGTTTCCGGCATATTGTTCCAATCTTTGTCTAATGAAGTCTCTCAAACCAATAGAACTTCCACCTGCTTTATCATATTGTATAACTATTCTTTTACACTGAAAATATGTTAGTTCTATCTCTTCACAACCAAATAATAAAAAAGGGGATATTAAACATACGTGTAAAACAAATGCACCAACACCGTTCTGGATCACCGGAAGTCTTGGAATGGCTTTAATAGGCATCTTCAAAAACTATGTTGTGTGTTCTATTCAATAACTTTTAAAATTTGTTAGTAAAATTGAACAATTTTCAAAATTTAATTGATTGAAAGCAAAAACCCGCGAATATTTCTGTTTTCGGTTATTTTACAAACATCAACTAACAATTCAATATAAAACCCACTTTAAACCACTTTAAACCACTTTATTTATAAAACAATTCCAATTGATTCGATGTTCAGATCTTTCCACTCGGCCAGTTCCAGTTTCAAATCACAATCACTTTTAAATAAGTTGAATCTAACAGGAGACGTTACACCTCCTTTAAATAACATCACTCAAATTACATCAAAAGGTTTATTATTCGATAATGGGATTCTTGTTAATACAACTTGTTTGTTATTATCAACACATATCTTTGAATTACCAAAATCACATGATTTGAAAGGTCATTTGATAAATTTTAATTTAGATTTCTTAAAATTGATTAATCCACTTCCTGAATTATTTGTAATTGGAACTGGTTCATCAATGAAATTATTACATCCTTCAAATCAAGAATTGTTTAAAGAACTTGGTGTTAAATGTGAAGTCAGTGATACTAAAAGTGCAGTGAAGAACTTTGACCTTTTGGCTAGTGAACGGAAGGGACAAGTTGGTGCTTTACTTGTAATTTAACTAAACTATTTATTCCATTATTTCATTATTTATTTCATTGTTCCATTATTTATTCAATATATTCAAATAAAGATGTTCATTGGAACAACCTTTTCTTCTATTAAATGAACCATGTTTAAAAGATTCGTAATGTTTATCTTTGACTGATTCTCATATCGATAGTTTATCAAATGATGATAGTTGATTATTCTCTCAAACTACTCTTGAACAAACATTATGCATAGATGTTGATAGTAGTAAAGTTTCATAAGAATTTTAAATGTTTCATATAAAATGATGTATCATTTGTTTCAGATTTATACGGCATTAAAGTATACAAAGATGTCTCAAATTTACAAGCTATTTATTGAAAAGATATGATTATCTTGTACGAATGACACCAGCAGCAACTAAGACTTGGATCTTTCTAGCAACTTCTGGATTCTTCATATGTTCTTGTAAAGCTTTTGGATCATCTTTAGCTTGACCCAAAATACTATTCATGACTGGATCTTGTAAAATAGCAGCAACTTCTGGATCTTTTGAAACTCTAGCAAATGTTTCTTCAGGAGTTTCATTTCCAGAAGGTTGAAATCTTTGTGAAACGGCTTTTGAATATAATCCATCAATTTCTCTAGAATTTGCTCCATTAATATCTTTTGATCTTGCTTTATCTAATGTTTCTAAAGCTTGTGAAAATTCTTTTAATGCAATTTCAGCATTAGCTTTACGAATATAAGCTCTAATGAAACTTGGATCTTTCTTTATAGCTTGATCGCAATCCTTCACAGCTTCTGGGAATGACATTAGTTTAGCTAAAGCAGCAGCTCTATTAGAATATCCTCTAGCATCTTCTGGAGATCTTTTAATCATCTCTGTATAAGCCTTGACAGCATTTGGCCAATCAGCTTTTTCAAAAAAAGATTTACCTTCTAATCTTGCTTCTTCAGCTTTTTCTGGATCAACATAAGCTAAAGCTTCTTGTTCTTTTAATGCCTTTTGAGTTGATCTTAATTTAGTTAATACATCTGGAGTTCTATGTTCAGTTAAAGATTTTTCAAAATAATAAATGGCTTGTTTGTAATCTTGTTGTTTCAAATAAGTAGTACCAATTCTTGCTAAAGATTTAGCAATGATTTGATAGCCTGCTCTCAATTCACGTGCTTTTTCAACTGCAAATTCACAAGTTTTAATTGTGGTTTCATAATCACCTTTTTCATATTCAGCAGCAGCTCTATTGTTTAAATAAGTAACGTCTTTATGAAGTTCCCAAGCTTTATTATATTGTTCAATAGCTTCATCAAATTTCTTAGATTTATAAAGTTTGTTACCTTCAGCTTTAGCTAAATCAGCTTCAGCTTTGTTATCAGCACCGGCATCTTCCACTTCAACATCACCATCTTCATCGATTTTCTCTTCTTTGGTTTGTTTCACTGGTTCCGGTTCAGTCTTTGCCGATGGTTTAGAAGTAGAAGTAGAAGCAGAAGCAGAAGCAGAAGCAGCAGTTGGTGCTGAAGTTGAAGTAGAAGAAGCATCTGAAGGATCAGATCTACCAGCTTCACCTAATGGATCTGGACCATCCAAATCAACACCTAACAAAGCAGCCATGATGGTCATCAATCTTGGATCAGTCAATAGTTCTTGGGAAGCTAGAGCAGGGTTAGTCTTTAGACTCAACACTTTATTGACCAAGACAGGATCTTTCATCAATTCTTTAGTCTTTGGGTTATTTTGTAGTTTTTGAATCATTAAAGGATCATTGAACAATTTACCAAGTCCAAAATCTGGTGCGTTATCTCTGCTTCCAATGGCTTTAGTGACACTGTCTAAACCTTCTTTGGCTGGTTTGTTTTGAGGATCCAATTCCAATGCCTTTTGATATGATTTTAATGAATCGTCCAATAAACCCAATCCATATTCAGCAGCACCAACACGAGAATAACCTTTAGCCCAAGTTGGATTCAGTTTAACAGTAGATTTAGCATCTTCCAAAGCCTTATCGAATTGTTTCAAAGAGGCATAAGCAGCAGAACGATTAGAGAACAAAGCGTGATTTGGTTCTGAAGTTTCAATGGCTTTTGTGAAAAGTTCAACAGCTTTTTCGTAATCTTTGGCAGCGAAAGCTTGGTTTCCTTGAGTTTTGTAGTCACTCATTGTGTTAATTGGCAATAATCAGTAAACAAACAGAAGAATTGGTTTAACAACTGGTTAAATATTTGATCAATTGTGTGAATTGTTAATTTATTCCACTCTTTTCTAGAAGAATCTATCATATTATTGGGAGAGTTACCCGGCTTTTATATAAATATATATTGATTATATAATGCTGATATAATCATTTTAAAGTATGATGATAGTGGTGTTCGGATGTCATCGAGAGAGATCAAATTTTGTTTACTTTATTTGCATAAATCTTTCACTTTTGTGACATAAAACAAGTTGTGTTGATAAGATGGGTTATTTGACTTGGTTGCAGAATAGTGGTGTGCAGATATCGAACAAGATCACACTTCATGATTTCAAAGAACAAGGAAATGGGATCATCGCTCTTGAGGATATCCAACAAGATGAAGTGCTTTTCACTATACCGAGACCAGTACTATTAAACATTGAAACTGGTACTTTGTCCACCATTAAAGATAACAAGGACAAATTAATGACAAAATACACACATTGGGAAGGTCTCATACTGACGATGCTGTATGAGTTCAACTTAAGAGAGAAGAGTAAATGGTATGCATATTTACAAACACTACCTTCAGAATTTAACTGCTTGATGTATTGGAATGATGAAGAGTTGAAACAGTTGAAACCTTCACTCATTTTGGATAGAATCGGTAAAGAAAAAGCTTTGGATATGTATAATAAGTTGATTCCTCATGCTTTCAATGATTTGAATGTCCAAATTGATGATATCACATTGGAACAATTCCATAGAATCGCAAGTATCATTATGGCTTATTCATTTGATGTTGAAAGACCTGATTTTGATGAAGATCAAGAAGACGATGAAGTTGTTGCCTTAGATGGATACTATAAATCTATGGTTTGTCTTGCTGATTCTTTAAATGCCGATACTCATTTAAATAACGCAAATTTATTTTACGAATTGGATCATTTACAGATGAAGGCTATAAAACCTATTAAAAAAGGAGAACAAGTTTATAACACATACGGTGAACATCCAAATAGTGAACTTTTGAGAAGATATGGATATGTTGAACCACAATCTAAATACGATTTTGGTGAATTTACAATGGAAAACATCCGTACTGTGATTCAATCACATTATCAAGTTGATATTGAAGATATACTGAATACAATCTCAACCACTGAATTAGAAGAGATCGAGTCTGATTTAGTCCTGGATTCATATGAATGTTTCATCGATGGTGAAACTATTCCTGAAGCTTTAATCTTGATTCAAACACTATCAATAGTGATTCAATTACAAACCACAGATCCAAAACTTATCAATAGAACTTTGAAGAAATGTTATCAACTGATAGAATCAGGTGCAATCACATCAAACGCCTTAACTCTTTGGAACTCTGTGATTCAACAAAGATTATCCGAATATCCATCCCATGCATTCCGTAACACTTTCACCTCAGAGATTTGGGATAAGACCAAAATGAGTGAATTGGTGTTAAAAAGTGAAGTTAGATCTTTACAAAATTGTGCTGCATTGTCACATTTGAAGAACATACCAGATGATAAGATGCTAAGAAACATCATGAAGAAAAGATCTGGTGATTCAGAAACAAACTCAGGACTTCGAGATGTTAAAAGACAAAAACAATAAAATTCATCTTTTGATCTTTGGTTCACCTTCATTTTGTGATAAATATCTTAATAAAATTTTACTTTTATTTGCATGTACTCTTTCAATTGAACCTGATGTCTTGAATGAATCATCACTTGTTCCAATAGCCAATACATTTCCAGAGAAATCCAAATTCGTTACACTCTGTTCAAACTTGGTGTATTGTCTTAATCTTTTTTTGGAAATATGATCCCATAGACAAACATGAGAATCTGATCCACCAGTAAACAACGTTCCATATTTTGAATGGAAACATAATGCATTAACAGGTGACACGAGATCAACATCCTGGGCACTTAATCTATGACATTTAAAAGCATATTTCCCCAATTGTGAATCTGCTGAAGGATCAAAATATTCAATAGCAACACGTCCTTCAATTGAACTTTGAGCATAACCTAACCCATTAGGCATACATTTCAATGATCTAGTTTGATATTTCAATCCACTCTCACGTACTTGTAATGGGGTCTCAGCATTCCTTATATCATAGATATGTACCAATCTATCAGCCATAGCAACCACAACGTATTGATCAGTTGCATCTAATGAGAATACTTTTTGTGGTAATGTCTTCATGAATACGGATGAAGTTGTTCTTGAATCCACATATTGAAGAGATCCATCCCATGATCCCGATACGAGGAGTTCTGCACCAGGAACAGTGACCAAATTTTGTATACCTAATGAATGCCTCTGTCCAATATCAAATGTTTTCCCATTTTCCAAATCTATTTGTTTTAACGAACCTTCAACGTTTGATAAAAATGCTTTATGACCAATGTTATCCCAAGCTATATCCGTTACTGGAGATCCCGTATCGATCTTAATCAAAGTTGATGAGTTTCTGTCGATTTTCTCTAGTTCAGTAGAATATAAACTGACAACACCATCCCATGAACTGGCTAATAGATGATTATAAACAGGTGAGAATTTCAAAGATGAGATGATATCCTCTGGAGAATCTGGGAGTTCCACTAAACACAAAGTGAGTTAGTAATCACATCAATCAACAAAACAAAGAACATACCAAAAGAAGCCATCAATCAATCAATCAAACAATCAATCAATGAATCAATCAATGAATCAATCAATCAAATAATCAATCAATCAATCAATGATTAGTTGATTGAAATGTTTGTTTACTTTTCGGTTATTACGCTTATGTAATGATGCTTATGTAATGATTACATAATAAACCCCTCTACTACAATACTGCCCTTACCGAAATTCCATGTGTGTTTTTAACAAGATTTATGTGTCTTTGTTATATTACCGAATAGTACAAAAATGAGTTAAATTGGTTAAATTTGATATAAATAGTGGATTTCACTTTGAATTGAGTTCAAATTTGAAATATTTCATTAGAGTTTTGTTATAAAAAGTTGTTGATTGTTTCAATTTTGTGATTTTTAATAGATTTTTCAATTCATTGCTCTCAAGCTCATCAATTAATAGAATAAATATGGATGTCTCGAGTTTCTTAAAATGGAATGAAACAACTGACAATAAATCTGGTTCAAGACTTTCTTTACAAGATAATATTAGTCAATTCTTCGAGCAGAATACAGATAAATCAATTGGAAATGGGAAAAATGATGTCGTCCCTCCACCATCAACGCCCGCTTCATCATCGTTATTCACAGATAAACTGGTTGAAAGATTGATCTCAATGGCCATCCCTACTACAAATGAACTTATAGATTCTTCTAAATTAGATAAAAGATTGATGATGGCTAAGAGCAGACCTAGTCTCTCTGTACCTGTGATGTCCAAAAACTTCATTCAATTGAATTCTAGATTATCCATCCCATTTGAATTCATCGATAATGTCATTAGAACTTTCACATGGCAAAATCCAGTACAAACAGCAACAATTTTAGTGATTTTAAGTCATATGATCTTGACACCATTACCCATTCTTATGAGTTTCCCATTTTTTTTCATTGTGTTGAATATCCTTGTGCCCAATTTCATTAATTTGCATAAACCTGATCATGAAGACCCTGTGCTTGGTCGTAACAATCCTATTTTAAGTGATGGTTCAAATTTATGTAATGTTGATTTCATAAAACCTGCACCGGAGATCTCTAGAGAGTTTCTCATCAATTTGACTGATTTACAAAACCATATGTTATTATATGTCAATCTTTGGGATTCGATTAATGATGTTGTTAAGAAATTTGGTTATTTTATTGATGATGGAATTTCCACTTTCTGGTCTATAGTTTTATTGGTGATGGGATTGTTCTTTTTGATGTTTGGAGAAATGATTGTTTTGAATAGTGTCTTTATGATCAAAGTGTTGATGATTTGTGGAATTTGGGGGTTTTCATTGACGTTTCATCCTCAATTCCATGATTATTTCTTTGATTTGGTATATTCTGAAGACATGAGATATTATTTCTTGGGAAAGACAAACAAATTCGAAACGGTGGTCCATGATTTGATCACTGAGGAGATTGATGAACCACAAGAACAACGTGAGGTTGAGATTTATGAAATACAACAACTCGATAGTGTTTCCAAAGAGTGGCATTTAGTGTTCTACCTCAATGATAACTTCACCAGATATTCCGATCTAAGAATCAATTATTTTGAACTAACACCACCGATTGGTTCAACCTCACTGTCGTTAATCAAACCACCAAATAAGAATTGGATGTTTCCTGATGATAATTGGAAGATCGACTTGAATCCAGAACAATGGGTGAATTCGAATCTATTATTCGATTTCGTAAACATTGATCATGAAACCAAATGGGTCTATGATATTCCAAACTCTAATGATGACGTTCAATTTAGAAGAAGAAGGTGGACACGAAGTGTTGCGAGAACTGTTGGATCCAATGACGTTGACACGATTAGACCCTCCTCGTCACAATCAAATCTTTCAACAGTTGTATAGTATTTGATTGATGATTACGACATGAATATATGACATTATGATGATTATTATTATTGGTATTATTAGTATTACTATTGTTTCATAAACTCTTCTAAACTTAAAAGACTTCCAATTTTCTTCTCTTTATCTTCTCTTTCTTTCTTTGCATTTAATAGATTTGATAAGTTATTCTTTTTCCTCTTTTTAGCACGATCTTTTGCACTTGAAGTAGTTTTCCCATCTCTCTTTGGTTCCCATTCAGCCACAAATGGTTCTTTTATCACTTTCTTCTTTTCAAGAGGTGCTAAAATGTCATAATCTGTATGTTTCTTACAACTTAAACAAGTATACCGCAGTTTTCTAGTACGTGCCTTCCATTCTTTTGGTTCTTTCAACTTCAACTCGACTTTGTTGTTCTTCTTCTTCTTCGTACTCTTCCCATACACTATTCTCATCTCCAAGTTGACAACGGGCACAAACACAACATGACACCACTCACAAAACTTTCCCTGTGCTATCTGTGGAGGGAGTAGTAAGTTTTTCTTATTTGCATGATTCAAGAACTTCAAGCTATAAAGTGAGTTCAATGCAGGATCATTTGACGTAGCATGTGGAAGATCGAACAGATGCTTCGTCTTCTTCGTTTGTGGATTGTCGTTCATTCTTTAGTGTTTTTTGTATATAAATTTTAAAGAGATTTCTTAAATATTCATGATGATGATTTGTTATACACAAAACTTGCAATTTTTACGTAAGCGATGAGCTAAAACTTGTAATTTACAACACAGTTTTATGAGATGACAAGGACATGAGAGATTTTATTATGGTGGTTACAATCTTGTAGTGTACTATCGGGTCCATTTGTGAGTAATTTTGAAGTTTTTACGACTAGAATTGCTTGCTGTTGATCATTCAATTACTATTATACTGATTCCAAGTTCGTCAAAACCTTGTTCCTTTTTTTATCTCCTATATCCACCTCACCAGCTCTCTTGTTACTACTTTGTAGAGACCGCACTGATAATCTTGGAGTTCTTGGAGTTCTTGGAGTCTTGCGAGGACTCATTGGAGATTCTTGTGGTGTGTTGTATGCATCATCGAAGATCTTAAACTCTTTCTTTGGTGTATTTAGTAGGTATTGAATACGTTGCTTTTTCGGACTTGGTGTGTTCAATAAGCTGTTGATAGAAGAACGTTTTCTTGGAGTGGATAATGGAGTGTTAAGCATATCTTTAACACGACATTTTTTTGGAGTTGATGGTGGTGTTCTAAAAGCTTTGGCATCCCTTTCGAACGATTTATATTTTGTGATGAATTCATCACAGTCTGATATTATTTGGTGATCGATTATCCCATTCCATCCATTTAGTTCATCTTTATTCACCAGTATTACTGTTCCATTTCTTGAATGTATCTGTTTAGCAAATGATTTCACTAATGACTTGACTCCATGAACTTTCAATGAAGTTCCAAAAATCAGTAAAAGATCCGTTTTAACTTTAAGGTCTGAGTTCAGTCCCATTGTTATTATCTCAGAATGAGGATGATTCTCACCGTATAACACGATATTCGGTCTCAGGTTTCCAATTGTCGTACAGCTTCTTTTCCCCATTGCCATTCTCTCTAGCTGATTTTGTAGACATAAGGGACATTCAGGGAGTTCACCTTCAGAGAATTGTTGGATATACTTGTCATCCCAAGAAACCACTTTCATACAACTGGTACAACTCAGCTCGTTCATATCACCATGAAGTTGTACAGCATCCAATTGTCTCCATTTCTGTAAGGTCGTCATCTTACTATTCTCATCAAGCTTCATATTCATTCCCAATCGACTTTCAATACCATCGATGTTTTGTGTATAACACCTCACCACCTTATTTTCATTCACTTTATCACTAATGAACTGATGCGTACTTGTAGGTTTTGCACTGATTGACCTCTGGAAAAGAGAAGCCATGAACTTGGCGAAGACCTCTATCGTCTGAGCAGACTGGAACAATGAGATATCAAAGAGGTCTTTACCTTTAACGTTGTGTTGTCCATCAAAGTTGTAAAGACCATTGGAAGATCTAAAGTCTGGAATACCCGCGTTCACAGATATACCAGCACCGGTCAAAATCACCATTTTCTTGCTTTTAAGAATCGTGTTGAAAGCTTCCTGCATTGTTCTTTATCCTCACTTTATCACTTTATATCTTCCAAGTACTAACTAATCGTCCGTGAGTTTCCAATTAATCCAAAAAACGCTTGAAAGTTATACAAAACGCGCCCATAATTAAATAAATTTCCGAAAAGTAAACAAATGTCATTTTTTGCATGCGAAAAAATCGTTGCTATGGAAATAACATTTAAATTTAGCGTGCTACTTTACCCAATTGGGAAATCTCATAAATCACATTCATTTAACTGAACAAATAAGTGGATCTAAGCACCTTGACTGTTCACCGCCAGTTCCATAATCAGTCTGGTAGCAAGGTGAAGGAATGGATAGGCACTGAAACTACTGATTTCATCATCATTTTGCACATCTGTAGTGCTTGAGCTTGATCCATCGGTATTCTCCCATCCATCAAATTTAAAATCGACCAGATAGTTGTTTGGTTCTAGTTGGAATAGTTGAATGATCATCTTCATCATATCAGGGATTTTTTTCTCTTCAACAACACCTGTGTTTGGTGAATATTTCCAACGCACTTTAATGGTCCATAGTTCATCATCTTTAGGTTTCGTCCATTCTGCTCCCAAATTTCTCAATGCTCTGTAGATTTCGCCCATAACATCTAATGGATATGATCTTGATCTAATACCAAAATGCCACCTTGTTTTGGATTTCTTTGTACTGATAGGATTGATCTTTGATGTAGATTCTAGTCCATATTGTCCCATGTTTGCTCTGTGGATTTGTGGTAAAGATGATGGTAGAATGGCAATGGTGCTTTGGATGGATTGATTTGCTGATGGATTGGATGCAAGACTTTGATAAGTGATTTCTTCTTTGACTCTTCTTTCCGATTTAGGTGATTTTGCATCATGAATAGAACTTGTTGATGGTGGAGGAGATTGACTTAAAAATGTATCTAATTTGTCTTGTTCATTCTGTCCTTTCTTTTTCAAATCATCAATCAGAATTTTGTTTTCTTTTAATAATAGATAACCATCCATAATCTCATTTTGTGTGTTATTCTTCAAAGTGTCCAAGATTTCAGCTCTATCATATCCCATTGTAGTGATTAGCTGATTAACAGCATTCTCATCAATGCTTTCGTTTGCCTTTTTGATTTGGACATCATTAGGTAACAAGTACTCAGCAATATTAGCATTGAACCACTCATCTTCCATAATCTCATGGATTGTAATTCTGTTCAATGGGTTAACAACCAACATTCTAGTCAATAGATTCTTGGCACCTGTACTTAGATAATTTGGAATGGTATAAACACCATTACTGATCTTTTTGAACAATGCTGGAATGAAGTCATCATCAAATGGTAAACGACCACATAACATAACGTAAAGGATAACACCACAAGACCAAACATCAACTTCTGGACCAGCGTAAAGTTTTCCACTAATGACTTCCGGGGCAGCATAGTTAGGAGATCCACAACTGGTCTTCAAGAAGTTACCATCACTCATGAAATTTGATAAACCGAAATCTGCAATCTTAACGTTAAGCATTTCATCTAGTAACAAATTTTCTGGTTTTAGATCTCTATGAACGATCTTATGACGATGACAATAATCCACGGCACTTATTATCTGTTGGAAGAACCTTCTAGCTTCATCTTCAGGCATCTTACCTTTCTGGACGATATAATCAAACAATTCTTTACCAGCAAACTCAATAACCATGATTATTTCATCTTTTGACTTGATGACATCGTACAACTTGATGATATGAGGATGTCTCAGCAGTCTTAGATATGAGATCTCTCTTTCAATACGACCTTGCATATCTGATTTAGCCAGTGTCTTTCTATTGATTATTTTCAATGCCACTTTCTGACCCGTTGTAAGATGGTATGCCAATTTCACTTTCCCGAAAGAACCTTCACCCAGTGTTCTAATAATCTGGTACTTCCCGATCTTACCACCGACCGGGTTGGAGTCCTGCTTTTCCTCGTGTGATTCGCCCATTTCCTTTTAATTTCTGGCGTTCAATTCCTTAATATTTGAGACCGTTGTTTGTTGTTGTTACTTGTTAGTTTCATTTTAATTGGAAGAGGAGACCAGCAGCTGCGATCACTCTTTTCGCGAATAATTTACTTAGTAGATAATCATGTGTGAGTCACGTGAAAGTCGGTTTTTATTTTTTGTTTTGACCGGAAATCGGAAAGGGGCCCTATATTATAGCAGCTGTCATTGTGTGAAGTGTCACTAAATCAGCATATTGTAAATGTTACAAATAGTAACTATATTAACTAGTCCATGTCCAGATCTAGGTCCAGGTATGTGCTTGTTGTTGTTGTTGTTGTTGGTAATTGAGTGATCTCTGTTGTTATAGTTTCAACAACTGGAATATTGACACGTACTGTTGATGTTATGAATGTTTCTCTTATTAACTAGCTGCTCATGGTACTTTGATGATCATGCCCGAAGATAATCTGGGTTGGAATACCGTCCCAACATATGGAACTTCTTGATGCTGCTGCCCCAATGAGACAATCTGATACTGATTGCTGATATCAGCTGATTGATTCACAATTTATAAGCATCTTTATATTGCTTACTATACTATGGTGCTGCCCTTACCACTTTATGAACTGGATTTTCAATACGAGAAAAAAAGTAAACAAACAAACAAACAAACAAACAAAGAACAAGACTTTTCAGTGGCAATCGCTGGTTTTGGATCAACTTCGCATAGCAAACACGCTGAGATGGCCGAACCTTCAGAGTATTTGCAGCCGGGTATGTTTCTATAATGGTTTTTGACGGGTTTTATAAAGCTCGTGTGCTCATCGGCCACAAACTAACAATTGTTCATAGATTTTAATCCATCAAGTTACAAAGTCTCCCAATTGAGAAACGTGTTGCTACAGAACGATATCACATTTGCAAAAAATGCAAAGAAACAAGATTTGGTTGACTTGTTCAATGAACATGTCAAGCCAGAAGCTTCACAAAAACTTCAGATTTTGAACAGTGTTGTTGCTAACGATGATGGTATCGAACATGTTGCAAGAAGAAGAAAAATATTCCATTCTGATGACGAAGTTGAGGAGATTGTTGAAGAGGTCAAAGTTGAGAAGAAGAGAAAGTCCAAGAAAGACTCTGAGAAATCACCAAAGAAGGAGAAATCCTCCAAAACTGAATCTGACGATATCAAATCACCAAAGAAGAAACCCTCAAGTTCCTCCAAGACTCCAGCCGATATCGGTACAGTTCCAGTGCTGCAGGCTTCTCCTCCATCAGCTAGGGAAAGATCACCAAGCAGAAAAGTCTCCAAATCAGAAGCTGACGAAGAGAAAAGTCGCAAGAGAGAAAGATCCCCAAAGAGAAAATCAAGTGAAAAAGCTGAGAAGTCTGAGAAGTCTGAGAAGCCTGAGAAGCCTGAGAAGCCTGAGAAGCCTAAGAAGCCTGAGAAGTCTAAAAAGTCAAAGTCTAAATCAAAGTCCAAGTCCGTTGAACCATTGGAAATCATTGATATCAGTGATAGTGAGGATGAAAGAATCGAAAAGGAAGATGTGAAATCACCCTTCAAAGTTGATAAGATCGAATCAAAGATAGAAAGCTCCTTCTCTAATGACAACATATTTCAATCATCCCCAACTTCAGCACCTGCTAAGGCAATCCCAAGAAAGCGTAATGCAGATGATAGTGAAAGATCACCAAGAAAATCTACACAATCAAAGAGAAAAACTGCATTCTCTTCATCTCCTGAACCACGTCCAAGGGCTAAGTCTCCATCGAAGAAAGCATTGAAGATTTCAAAGTTTGAAGATGATGATGACGTTGTTTCAACCGATATCTTGATGAAAGATGCTACTCCTGATATTTTTGAATCTGAGAAGTTGAATCACTCTCTCGTCTTTGATGAGCCAGCTGAGAAAGCTCCAAAAAAGAAAAAGAAGAAGAAGAAGTCCGTGGTTGAACCAGTTGAGGAGCCAATGGAAGAACCAATTCTTCAGTCTTCACCTGCTCCAATAGCTGCTCCTGTTTTGCAGGACTCCCGAACTCCAACTAGAGCACCTCCTCAGGCTAGCAACAACACCTCTGAGAGATATGATACCCCTAATACTGGTGATGTTAGCAGATTTAGTGACCATTCCTCACCAATTCCAGCCTCCTCTAAAAGAATTTCATTGATACCTGACTTCTCCAAATTTAAAGTCAGTTCAGGCTTTGCCAAAAAATTAGGACTCGTTAAAGATGATGCTCCTAAAGTTGAAGAACCAATCAAGGATGAGGACCCAGAACTTTTGGAAGATGAAGATCAAGATGAAGAAGAAGAAGAAGATAAAGGGCCAGAAAGTGATCACGATGAGTCTACTCTAGCTGTTCTTCAAAGAGATTTCGAAGAAGCTAATGAAGCTTTACTCGAAGAAGCTGAAAATGCTGTTAAACAAGTCAACAAGATCTTTGGAGACGATGACGATGATGATGCTGATGTTGAAGAAGACAAGGAAGAAACTGTTGCTGAACCTAGGGAGCCATTCAATTTCGGCCCAATTCTCACGTTCATCAAACAATTCTCAGTGTTTTCAATGTTCGTTTTTGTCATTTTTTCTGCTCTATGGTATCGTGAACAACGTATCTTGGTTGGTTATTGTGGTTCTGAAATTCAACAGCCAACATTCCCTCATACAGATAATGAATACTTGATCAAAATTGATGAATTTTTACAAACCATGAAACCAAACTGTCTTGATTGTCCAAACAATGCTATCTGTTTACCAAGTCTAGAGATCAAATGTAAACAAGATTACATTGTTTACAAACCATGGTATAAACTACAAGGTGTCTTACCATTCTCTGATTATTGTGTTGAAGATCAAGAAAAGGAAAACATCATACATGAAGTTGTTGCAAAGAGTTTAGACCTTTTGAGAACTAGAAACGCTAATGTTAAATGTGGTGATGGTGATGATTTGGAAGTCGGTATCAGTGATGATGAGTTACATGAGTTCTTCTTCAATTCTAAAAATGTGAGTTGATGTTATTAATTCTTCTGCAGAAAATTGTACTAACTTGTTTTTTCAATCAGCCATCTATTAGTGATGAAGATTTTGAACAACTTTGGGAAAGAGTGTTGAAAGACCTTGAAAATGAACCAGAGATTAGTGTAAGGCAAGTTTTTAAACCTACTTTTAAAGAAATGTGAATACTAACAATCATGAAATCAGCTACGATATGAAGTCCGTGACGATTCAAGATCTTCCTCAGACGACGTATCCACCGATGAAACTGAAGAGGAGACAAATATTCCACAACAGAAAATCATTTTCAGATCGAATTCGTCAGTTAAATTGAGCATTTCTTGTAAATTTAAAAAAGAGATTTATGAAAGATTCCAACAAAACAGATTATACATAGTTGGATTTATCATTATCTCAATTTTGATCATTTATTTCCGTTATGCCATTTTATCATATCAAGAGAGACAATCTAAAATCAAAGAAATTAGTGATATCATAATTGCCAGACTTCAAAAACAAACAAACAATTCCATTACTGATACAACAGGATTAACCAATCGTTACTTATCTGCTATTCAACTTCGTGATGAACTTTTAAGTAATATCAAGAACTTGAATCAGAAATATAATCTTTGGGATTCAATTGTTTCACATCTTGATAAGAATGCAAATATTAGATCATCAACTAAAGAGATTCATGGTGAGATTGTGAGAGTTTTAGAGTGGATTGGAGATGTTAATTAAATGACAATATTTGTATTAGTGTAATAAATAGAATAAAGTGAAATTGATCTCACTAGATTTGCGTAAAGCACTGTGGCCAGTGATTCTCAGCGCATAGCTCTTAGATCGTCAGTACAGGTCAATTGGTGACTGAGTAAGCGCTACCGTCTACGTCGGGTAAAATTGTTTAATAATAATATGCAGATTGCATTGTTAGGTTTGGGACAGCGCGCAGATGTGAATTGCAAATCTCATAACGTCACCTCCATACCATAAGTGTATTTACAAGTCAGAGTCGTATCGTACGGCACCACTGATGTCTAAGGGATACCTACCTTCCATGATACCTGCGTTAAAATCAGAACTATCCCATCTCATTTGAGTAAAAAGAAAGAGACCAGGGACACATTCCCTATTGAATATTTACCATTGAGTATGGAGTATGGAATCATTGGAATGTCCGTCGAAGTAAATAATAACTTACCCAGACTTCTCCGGTCGATCCTTGCATTGTTCTTGATCGAAGAAGGCTTAGAAGTTACTTGAGCTTTGACAATTGGTCCCTTCCTTGAGCTGAGCCCTTCAGGAACCCTTACACTATCGATTTGCTTACCAACATGCAGGGACCACTTCTTACACTTCTATGAAGAAGGGCTTATATTCAAGGCTCAACTCGTAAGATTCACCGCCCATCCGCAATTCACATTAACATTTCTCCTCTCAGAACACCACGCCTCTTTATTTTCTCTCCTTTCCCCTGAATCGGCATGATTATTATTTGCCCAACAAACTAACAATTACAATGACGTTGTGATTGGTGTATAAAATATGATTCCACAAGCAGTACAGTCCAATTTGAAATTAGTCACGAATAAGCAACCCGTGGGCGATCTTGTGCGTCTTTCATTGCCTTGATTGGGTCATAGCTTCTTGGAAGACATTGCCCGCCGAATGACTTTTGTCAATGACAAGCGTTGACTGTGCGCTTCTCGAGAAACTCACATGCTCCTTTATAATGCTATATAAACTACCTGTTTTCTCCAATTGGGTCGACACTCGCTGTGAAACCAACCATTTCAAGTATCATCAACATGAAGCTCTCCATTGCCAAATCTCTGCTCGCCATTTCTACTGTCGCTGTCACCAACGCGAAGGCAGTCCCTGATCCTGAAGCTGACAACTTGGCTGACTACGTTTCTCTGCTATACTATTACGGATCCCTTGCTGCGGCATCAGCTTATGGTGACGTTGTGAGCTCTCTATATACTGAGTTCTCACATTTGGAAACCGATCTTGATGTGTTCTCCAAATCTTTGAATGATCATTTCCAATCTCAATTGAGAACACTGACATCAGAATACCCAGTATTGACTGCGGCTATCACTGGTTCTGATGAAGAATCTGTCTTAGCCACTGGCCTCTCCAGTGCAGCTAACAGCATCGCATCCGGGGTATCATCCGCTGGTTCTGGGGCTTCTACTGGTATTACTGGATCCGATACAGATGTTGTGTCCAGTGCAGCTGCTTCAACATCATCATCAGCCGCCGCTACTAGTGAGGCAGCATCCAGCGCAACCTCAAACGTTGGAAACCAATTCTATACAGCTGACAATCTTGTTTACGGTCTCGTTGCTGCTTTTGGTGCTTCGTTCCTACTATGATTATCTATCAACCGAGAAATATGCTAGATGCAAGCCACTCATATTATCCTGTCAATTGATGTATAAATTATAAATGCAGTACTTCGCTATTGTTATGTCGCTTTTATTACCGTATCGGGATAATTTCCTAACCTGAACGCATTGCCGAAATCCAAAATCAAGACGTTATAAGTACCACTTGCCAGTCGCTAGCTTCTCAATAGTCCATAAAGCCTGAATCCTTTATGGATAGATGCCCTAAAAGTCTTTGACAAAGAAGAGATTGCCGTTGTAGTCGAATACTCTCAGAATACTCACAGCCGATAAAATCATGTATAACTATATTTCGTCTAGGAACATAACAATCGTCTTATAACCGACTTATAACCGAGATGGAAAATGACAAAATTTACCCAAAAACAATAATGAATAGATCAAATTTGAAAGAAAGATATGAAGGTATATAGTCTATAGAGGTCTAATACTACGTTTATGGATTTCATTGATCGTTATTAAAACATTCAAATAATTGTTCAAATCAAGAAGAGGACATCAAAAGTGATAACTTAGTTTTAAGATATTTTAAAATGTAAAATTTATTTGAAATATTTCTCTAATTTTAGCATCGTTGGAATCACACAGTTCTTAGAAACATAACAATTCTAAAATCAACCAAATTATCCTTCAATATATAGACTCATGTGACATTTAAATAACAATGCTAAGTTATAAAAATCCAGATCACGTGATGTTTTTTTTTCTTTCTTTCTGTTTAACTAAGAAAAAAATTGACGTATAAATTTTAAAATCTCATCACGTTTTAAGAACTTTTTAGAAGAGTGTACAGGAATAATGGGTAGTACAAATCTGTTTGTTGAAGATGATGATGATGATGAGGAATTAGTCCAACCTTCACCATCGGTACAACAGTTTTCACTTTCAGACAACAATAACAAGAAAAGAAAAAGCATCATTGAAGAAGAAGAAGAAGAAGAAGAAAAAGAAGATAATACTGATGATCCAATCATAACAGAAATTCCAATAATACTGAAGAAGAAACCAACTAATCAGAAACTTCACGTTTTACAATACCCTGGTCGTCCACGGGATCGTCCTTTCACTGATACGACGAAGATAGTGGAATCAAGACTTAAACCTGAATCTAATTTAATTGAAGTTGATTTCCCATTAAACACAACAAGCAATTTCCATGATGATTTAAAAAGTGAAGAATGGGGTGGTGTTAACAAACAAACAGTTCAAGGTGTTCTTCTTGAACTTGATGGTTATTATGCTGCTAATATGAAACAAGGAGAATTGATTCTTATACCGTTGGATTCAACAGCTCAATTAAGACCAAATTTAAAACATATAGATAAAGAAGTTGCATTGAGAAAAGAATTACATAGAGTTGAAAACCCAAACACATCCGGTGTACAAGTGGTTCATATGACAGTGAAGAATACTCCAGATAGTGTACCAAGACTTGGGGGTGCATTATTAGCAAGAAAGAAAGTTGATGAGGAAACATTTCAAGCTTTAAAATGGTATGATTTAAATGAACAAGAGACTAATTTGGTAAGAGAACATTTAATCAATGTGGAAAATAAGATTGAACTTGAATCTAAGACTAAAAAATCCGAATTTATAAGTTTGTTAGTTAAGGATACTATTGTTTAAAGACAAAATTACTATTACCATTAACTGTTAGATGAATTGAAATCATGTACATTAAAGAGCCCTTCCATTCAATATCCCATAATCGTAAGAACACTTTTAAGCAAGCACACTGTCTAATTGATCCATACTTTCAAATTGATCTTGTTGTCCCACCCTTCTCAAGATTTCCTTCTTTGAACTCTCACTAATCTCACCAGCGATGATCAATTCATCCAATATATGATATGCTTTCTGGAAGTTGAAAATGATATCCAATTCACATACATTACCATATGCTTTATCCATTTGTTCCACGTATCTATGAATGATCTCCAATGTAAGTAATTCATTCTCATCGTTATCTATCCCCGCAATGAAGAAAAGTGAAGCATATCTTCTATAAACGATCTTGGAGTCTTCATAAGAACAGTTAGTAACTCATTCAAAGATTAATCATGAAAAAAAAAAGACATACCTTTGTATTCCGATACATTACACATTTTAGCACGACGAGCTAATACCAATGCCGTCAATTCTCTCGTTATTTTGGCTTTTTCCTTCTGTGAAAGTGGGACATACCACTTTGAAAGCCTCACTTTTCCTTGTCTCGACAACAAAAGTAAGAAATTGACACCCATTTTACCCTTTTAAACTAATTTCACACTTTAAAATCGATTAAAATTGATGTCATTTTTGTTTGTTTTTGTATACAATTTTAAATTACCAGATAAATACCTTAAAAGGGTAATTTACCTGATTTGGGATATGAAGCGGATAAATGAACGGTTATTTAAATGATTTTTTTTTATGATTGTTATATGTGTTTCTATATAAAGTATGATTTTATGATTGTTATATGTGTTTCTATATAAAGTATGATGGTTAGTCCATGTTCAATAGTCCCATTTTCCAGTTAGCTCCAAATGTCTTCAAACTGGTAGGCAATTGTTCATTAATGCCATCTAAATGATCAATTGTATCCAAAAGGACTTTATTTGGGATAATAATAGAATCTAATTCACCTCTATCTTTCCTTTCCTGTTCGATGTTTGATAGATCTGTTGTATAATATAACTTCATTGCTTCTCTTGTGATTTTTTTATCATTTTGAATAATATAATCAATTCCTGTATTGAATACCCATATTAAAAGTTTTATGTTTGAAGATGAGCTTGTGAACTCGATGATTCGTGTAGCATTACTGTTGATGTTATCTAGCAAAGTGGTATAGATGTAATAACGAGGTTTGTAGTTCTCAACTGTAGAGCCACTTGTTGTTAATTGGACACACCATTTGAAAAGTCTTAATAACTTTGAAGAATTTTCAATCTCTCCTAGAAGATTTGAACAATTAGAGCATCGTATGTCTTGTGATTCACCTTGTTGAATGTTTTGAAGAACATTGTCTCTAGAGTTGAATGCAAAATAGTAATTGCCAGTGATAAGCTCTGTCTTAATCGGTTCAAGATTGAATCTATCATTGAATTTCCCATGATCGTGCTGATGATGATTGTCATGATGAGGTTTATGACAATGCCAGAAGTCCAACATCTCGGACCACAGTTCGGAAGGCATCTCACTGATCTTGGACAATTGTGCAGAATCCACGTTGACGATCCCACAGTTCATGCATTCAAGTTTGAAGTGAATCCCCGATAAGTATCTCGAATCCCATTTATTCAAGTTGAGTGTCATGAGTGAACTTGACTGAGGTTTGTTGGAACTGGAAGTGGAAGTGGATGTGGAAGTGGTGACGGGGAGTTTCACGATGATGGTGTTGTTATGGATCTTGAGACATTTCGAAACGTCTGTTTGATCAATGGGCAGTGGTAATGGGATATAAAGTTGTTGTTGAGAGTCATTGTTGTTGAATTGAAGTTTAAGCAATTCGTTATCGATGAGACTTATTTGATTATGATGATCATCAGTACTTAGTTTAATCAGAGAATCATCCCGAGGCTCAATAAAGACGGATATGGACCGAATTGTGGTCAGGTACTCGACGAAATAGGACAATTGATGCATTGTCATCCGAGAAATAACCCACGTTTCTATCAAATTTCCATAAAATTTCAAAGAAATAATGTCCCATTTTGTAAACTTTTAAAACGGTTTTTTTATAATAGAAAAACGTGCGCTTTAAACAAAACAAAACCAAAGAGTACTAAATCAAATTATAGGTCAAAAGACCCTTTTTTAAGAATGATCGTCGATGGTTCTGATTCAATTTGAGTATAAAAACTGGTATTTGTTCTCGTTCTTCATATTTTGGAAAATGATTGGTGGATGATAAATTCAATATGCTTCAATCAACCACTTTATTAGCTTTGGTTGGTGCTTCTTTAACTGGTGGTGCTTATGCCTCAACTTCTAAACCATATTCTCAGGATAATGAAGAACAATACAACTTGTTGAGATATACGGGTACTACTGGTCCATATATCACACATAGAGGCTTTGGTATTTCCACTGAACCACCATATCAATGTGAGGTCACTCAAGCTCATTTGGTGATGAGACATGGTGAAAGATATCCAACGAAAAACACTGGTAATGCACAAAAATTGATCTTTCAAAAATTGAAGAATGCCACTGTTGAAGATTATATTGGTCCTTTGGCTTTCGTTGAGGACTGGGAATTCTTCGTTAAAGATGAAACTAGATTGGAGACTGAATCTGATATGGGTGCTTATTCTGGTTTAGCTACTGCTTATAACTTGGGTTCACAATGGAGATCCCAATATGCTTCATTATATGATGGAAAGACTGTTCATCCAGTGTTTGCTGGTGGTCAAGAAAGAGTTGTTGAGTCTGCTAGAGCATTCGCTAAAGGATTCTTTGCCTCAAATTACACCGATCTAGCTTCAATTCAAGTGATCCCTGAAGAAGAGACTCAAGGTGCTAACACTTTGACCTCTCATGATGCTTGTGTCAACTATAACGGTTCTTTGAACAAGGACTTGATCGATTCTTTCCCTACTGATTATCTTGAGTATGCTGCTGCCAGACTCAACAAACTATCACCAGGGTATGATTTAGATGCTGATGACATATTCGATCTATTGGGATACTGTGGGTTTGAATTGAACGTTATTGGTTCTTCTCCAGTATGTGGTATCTTCACCACTGAGGAATTAGCTACTTTCTCATACACCAAATCATTATTGTTCTACTATGGTAATGGTCCAGGTCATAACTTATCAATTGCTTTAGGTTCTATTTTGGCTAATGCAACTTATACTTTATTATCTCAAGGTGACGAATATCCATACAACTTGACTTTCTCTTTCACCCATGATTCTGATTTATTCACTTATACCACTGCTTTAGGTCTATTTGATCCAGAATACGACTTATCTGTGGATCATGTTGAACATGATTCAATCTTCAGAGCATCAGAGATCGCTCCAATGGGAGGAAGAGTCGTCACTGAGAGATTAAAATGTTTTGATATCATGACCAATGAGACTAATGCATTTGCAAGAGTTATAGTTAACGATGCTGTTATCCCAATTCCAAATTGTCAATCAGGTCCAGGATTCAGTTGTCCTATTGAACAATATAAAGAAGTTTTGGAATCAAGATTGGATGGAACAAATTACATTGATGCTTGTAATGTGAATTCATCATATCCTCAATACGCCAGCTTCTTCTGGGATTGGAACGTCACTTTTGCTGATAATTAGACACTTTCCATTTCCCATTCTTTCTTTCTTTCTTTCACGTCAAATGTCATAAATAACATTCGTTTATATGAGTCAATATAGATATTCTCAGATTAATGTTCGAAACAAGTAGATTGATAAAGAAAACATAAAGTGGAAGAGAACATGGTTAGTTCACATGTTGACATAAGATGAATCTAACAGAATTGTCTGGAGGTCACTACAGCTCTTAGTGGTGAATTTGAGTGTGTCTGTGTATTCCCAAGGTGGGAGGAAAGGATGTACGAAGGAATCCCTTTTATATGTCCAGTGCTGGCGTACTCGATGCCGAGTTATTGGGTAAATATGATTGGATAACTGAATATATGAGAGAGGGTAACCGACTAGTCTCGAATAGGAAATGGTTATGAGCGATTCTAATTTTGATAACAATCAATCGAATAATTTTCGAAGTTCATGTTCAATATAACGTTCTTTCTTTCTTTCTTTTCTTCTTCTTTTGGTTCCAAAGGTATATCTACATATCTACATCTACATATCTACAAGTTTGTTTGTTGGTAAATTGTTTGTTATATTATCTCTTTACATACTTACATTGAACGATTGAAGCACAAGCTCGATTTGTTTTGACAGCTAATTTAAAGTACCTGCCCTGTGCTGATTATGTCAATCTTTTTTGACCAGACGAGATGATGTTTGAAAGTAACTTTTCAACTCAACTTCGTTCTGTTCAAAACAATCATTTGTTTTATCATAGTACTTCGGTCATGAAAGACATGATTAATGATGACTAAATGGGTTTCTGCTCGTATTCAACTATCTTCCTTGGTATTCTTTGGTCTACATCGATCCTAGGAGATGTGAATATGATGGAGTATACACACAATTTAACCCTCTTGATCTTGTATTCTCATTAATTGAAAAACAAAGTGTCGCTGATACGTTCTAGCTCTTACAAATTTACAGGAGTGTATCATGACTTTGATTTATTTCTTGATATAAATGAAACCTAGTTGGTCAACTTCATCCTCAGCATAACCAAAGAATCCAGCAATTTGGTAACCTTCGGGAGCACTGAATGATTGACAATCACTGGTGGATGTACCTGCTTCTAAAGTGTTACCAGCACTAGTGGTAGCCTTGATGTAGAAGTTTCTTAAAGTGCTCTTTGTACCAGTACATAGAGTAGCATCGGTCCAGTATTCATCATCAGCTAATACGAGTTCAGATAACACACCACCAGCACTACCACCATGGGTTAAGACCGTTCCAGTACTTAAAGTAAGACCGACTTGGTCTAATCTCTCGTTACCTCTGAAACTCAATTTTGTAGGTTTAGCACCAACAGATATAGAATCAACATCATTGAAATAAATACCACCATTACTACCACTCAAACCAGAAGCTTTATAACTATCTGCAACGGTGTAAGTGAAGTTAACAAGCACAGGGTTATGATCAGACAAGACATCACCTTCATATAGGAACAGATCACTGACATAATCGAAAGCAGTAGCACTTAAATCAACGAATTTTGAACCTCTATAGAATACCTTATCAACGGTTTCACAAGTATTTGACAATGAAGGATTGTCACACATCAAAGCATCCGCACCTTTGGCTGGAGCAACACCGTTCAATGGTAATTGAACCCAAGCATCAGTGAGTCCAGCTTCAGTGCTTAGAATCTCAATGTTGTCTAAAGTTCTAGTGTATCTTGAATTAGTATCACCAAACACAACAACAGCCTCACCAACGGCATCAGAAGCGACAAAATCAACCACCTGTTGGACATTAGCACCTCTTGCTCTCTCATCATCGTCTTCAACACCTGCATCGGTGTGTAAGTTGATGAAGTTGACATAGACACCATCTTCAAGCATGATTTTCATTGAGGTGAACCCTTTAGGCGTCAAACAATCATTAGAAGAGGCATCTGAACAAGTATCCCACTTAGTTCTAGCAAAGTTGACCCAATCGTAATTCGAAAGGGTATTCATTCCAGAACCGAACCCAGCACCACCGGAAGTTGGTGTTCTATAAGGATGTGTATCATATTCGTACAATGTAGCATGATAGTTGAAATCTTCCTGGACGTGAATCACATCAAAATCATCTTGATATTGACTGAACAATTCCCCAATGAGTTTTGTAGAAGTGGTCTTATCTAAATCAACACCATTGGATTGAAGGATCTCAGGAAGACCAGCAACGTTGAATGTGAGGACGTTGAAAGAACCAGCTGAAACAGCTGAAACGATAAAAGGTAAAAAGAGCATGATGATCTTGACTCATTGATGACTCCCCTATCATTTTGATTTGAGGGTCCATCGTCATCTTTATATAACCAGTCTATCGTCTCAAAACCCCTCGGGACAAACTAAAGCACAAATGGACCATCCACAGGCAGATTTGGACACTGATCAGTGCTTAAATTAGCCTACGTTACACATGTTTCCGATGAGATTGATCATCGATCTTCACTGGAATTCCTAGCCACTAAAAATGTGAATTATACCCGATGCACGTCCGAAAACTGTGATTTAAGAAAAGTTGGTGTTCCATGGTTAATTTGCTATTTCAGAGATTGTCAATGTCCACGTTGTTGAATCTCATGAGAACCGTTGTTGTTGATCTTTGTTCTTTTTTCGTTTTGACAAAGAGCTTCAACGTGTCTACTTATTGAACTTTTGTTGAATTGAAACGTGGTGATTCGATATCTCCATGTGCTGATCAACGTTGAAACTGTAGAGACTAAAAGATGTTGGTGGGTGTGTATCTCCGTAGTTTGATCTGCAACGACTTTGAATGCAGGTGTTGGGACCAAACTGTGGTGTGTTTAATCTGATACTTGAAAGTGTTTAGTGACCCTTCATCTTCATAGAAGTACTGAAACGAAACAAGGGGATGTACTATGTAAGTTGCTTCTAGAATACTGATATCTACAACAAATTACTTTATAAATACTTTCTATATTACATAAATATGCTCTTTAAATATGACACAATGATCTCTAATCCTGTTCAGGAATGTCATCATGGAAGTACTTACCTTCCAATGTTGGTTTGATAACCCCGGTTCTAACACAGAAATCACCGAAATGTTCACCTTCTTGTCTTTCCAAAGCCCATCTCTTGAATAATGGTTTCAAAATGGCAATAACTTCATCTTCTTTAATACTCTGCTTGAAAATCTTGTTCAATCTTTGACCGTGGAAACCACCACCAAGCATCAAGTTATAAGTACCGTAGGCTTTACCGACCAAGGCAATCTCAGCTAACCAAGGTCTAGCACAACCATTTGGACAACCAGTCATTCTCATCACGATAGAATCATGTCTTAGACCATACTCTTCTAGAGCTTCTTCTAATTTGGTGATCAACACTGGCAAGTAACGTTCGGATTCAGCCATGGCCAAACCACAAGTTGGGAAGGCAACACAAGCAGCAGATGATAATCTCAATCCACTGAAATCAGTGTTGTCTAGTTTGTAATCTTTCAAGATTTGTTTCACTGTTGGCAATTCTTCATCAGAAACGGTAGAAATCAAAACGTGTTGATTACCAGTTAGACGGAAAGTACCTTTTGAGTTTGTGTTCTTGAAGAATTCAGCAACTTTCTTTAAACCTTGTTTTTGTGGTAATTCTGGTGTATCTTCAACACGACCATTTTCAATGAAACAAGTGAAATGATGTTGGTTCAATTCATCAGTAACCCAACCGAAATGATCAGTGTTATCTTTGATTTCAAACTCTTTAGCAGGTTCGAATTTCTCACCCCATAGTTCTTCAACGTATTGTCTGTATAGATCAACTCCTAATGTATCAACGGTGTATTTTAATCTAGCATTCTTACGATCTTTTCTGTTACCATGATCTCTTTGAACAAGCATGATCTTTTCACAAACGGTGTGGACTTTACTAGCTTCACAGTAACCGAACAAAGAACCAGCTCTTGGATAAGTTTTCTTGTTGTTATGAGTAGAACCCATACCACCACCAACTAGAACGTTAAAACCAACGACTTTATTGTCTTCAATGATGGCAATCAAACCAACATCTGATGACCAAACATCAACATCGTTATATGGAGGAACTGTGATATTGATCTTGTACTTTCTTGGTAGATAAGTGGCACCGTAAAATGGTTCAACATCAGCCAATGCATTACCAGCAACCAAAGTCTTGACTTTCTTAGGACCTTCTTTTCTACTTTCAAAAGTTGTTGGCCAGCTCTCATCATCATCTTCTGGATCTGAACCTTTCAACCAAATCTCATGATAAGCTGTGGTTTGTGGTAACAGATGTTCAGAGATCTTGGTGGCGTATTTAGCAACTTCACCATGGATCTTAGCATTACCTGGTAAAGCACTGATCATGACGTTTCTGTTAACATCACCACAAGCACCTAAAGTATCCATAAGAGCAGCATTCATTCCTCTAATAGATGGTTTCAAGTTATGTTTGACGATACCGTGTAATTGATAAGTAGCTCTGGTAGTCAATTTGATAGTACCATTACCTCTTTCATCAGCAAGTTTATCCAAACATAACCATTGATCTGGGGAGGTGATACCACCTGGAAGTCTGACTCTAGCCATGAATATATAGAAAGGTTCTAGACCAGCAGCCTTTCTAGCATCTCTCAAATCTCTATCATCTTGCATATATATACCATGGAATTTGGTCAATTGTTGATCGGATGCAGAAATAGCACCAGTGGATTCATCTTTCAAACCTTCAGCAATGGTACCTCTCAAATAATCCGATCCGATCTTGATGTCTTCATTGGTGATTGGAGGTGGCTCATCAGCGGTCTTGATATCATCAACACCTAAAGCTTTCCATAATAATGGTTCCCATTCATTGTAACCAGTTTGGAAACCATCAGCATCTTGATCATCACCTAAACCAATTGGAATCAGCTCTTTAGCGTTCAAGAATAGAAGTCTTGAGTGTAGATCCTTAGCTGGTTTGTTATAGTAATGCTTGTCTTGAGCTCTTGGCCAGTATAAGGAATCACCTAAACCGAAACAAGAGATCTTGGAGAATTCTAAATCTAGATCACCAGAGTTTCTGATAGCATCCCAAAAGTTCTTACCGTTTTGTGGGAATTCACCTTGACCTGAAGTTGAAGTGATGAAGACGATGTTTTCTTCAGTTGGAAGATCTTCAATAATGATATCATCCATTGATAAGACAGTAGCTTTCAAACCTCTTTGTTTGGCTCTCTTTCCTAACTTCTTAGCAACGTTCTCAGCAGAACCACCATCAGATGCGAAATAGATAGATAATGGAGGACCACTTAGACCTTCTAACAATTGGGAGTAAGCTTCTTTGGCACGTTTATCTTGTTTTTGTTGAATGACTGAAGTTTGAGAGTGTTCTAAAGCTCTGGCAAATTGTGGGTTCTTTGATGATAATAGAGTCAACTTGTTTTCTCTCTCTAAAAAGTTCTTCAGGTTCTCTTTGATGACAGTGGAGTCCAATTTGAATTGATTGGATTCATCTAGAGTTGGATTGTATCTGTATAATGGAATGTACCCACTTTCAACGGCTTGTTTGGTTTGAGTCAAAATATCTAGAGCAGAGTCATTTTCATCTCTGATTGGTAGATAAGCCAAGATGATGGATGGACCTTGGAAGTTGGAAGCTTCAATCAAAGTAGTCAAGACTTGTGTGTATGAAGAGTAGACAGCAACAGAACCAACATAAGCATTACCGTAGTTCATGGCATAAAGACCGATATCTTTCTTACGTAGAGCATGTTGATCTTTTGGAGTGATCTTGGTATCATATGGTTCACTATCGATGATCAGAACGTTGATGTCTTGAGCGGATTGTAAAACGTGGTGGATACCAGAAGAACCCAAATCATAAGACCAGGAATTAGAACCAATTAACCAAGCAGAGTTGATGTAAAATTGAGCTTCGGATTCCAATAGAGATTTACCAACTTCAGAGGAATCAGTCTTCAGGATTTCAATGATGGAAGTGGCTAGTTTATTGGTTTGATGAGCTGAGGCTTCACGAACTTGGATCAACCAGTTTGATAGAAGTTCAACTAGTTCAGAAGATCTTGGAGTGTTGAACTCAGCAGATAGTGATTGATGAACTTTTGAAATCAAAGCTTGTTGTTTCTCAGCATGATATAGATAAGAACCAAGACCATATTCAGGTGTGGATGCGTTGACAGAAGATGAGTTGAACTGATTGTAAACGTTCAAGTTAGCACCGAACAATTGATCAAGGATGGTGGTGTAACCTTCTTCCAGCTTTTGCACTTTGGAGATTTCTTGTAGTTTCTCTTCAGAGTATGCAGATTGTGACTCTTCATCACCGAAATATAGGTTTTGCAGAGGATTAGCCTCATCAATGTTGGATTCAATGACCTTTAAAACTTGTTTGAAGTCACCAGCAAAGATGTTACCGATGGATGATGAAGTAATCTTCTCGATCTGGTAATCAACCAACAGATTTGGACTTTGAAAGAATTCCAATAGTAAGTTGGAGAATCTTGAGGCCAACTTGAATTGCGATTGTTCCAGAATGGCGATGTTTGTGATTGAAGAAGGTAAAGATTTCAAGATCTGTTCTAATGGTAATGGGTTTAAAGAGTTCAAAGTGATGATTGGCAATGATGAAACTTTGGCCAATGAGGAGGTGTATTCACCAAGATGGACAAGGACGGTGGTGGCAGATCTTGAGCCTTTAGAGTAGTCGAATGGAGCATATTTCACACCGTTGGAGTTCAGAAGTTCAATAGCATCTTGTAGGAAATCTTCAGAGTCTTCAGACAGTTCGGAGTAGACGACTTTATTATGAGCAACAGATTCCAATGATAATGAAGCATGGTAGAAATGAAGCACTGGACGGTTGTTGTTAGCCAATAGTTGGGACAACAGAGCGTTCTTGACGATGGTTTCTTTAGTACTGGAGATCAGACTAGTGAATGGTAGATCTTTCAAGGCAACGACACTTTGGTAGTCGGACAACTGAACGTTGATGACGGTGCTCTTTGGCAGTTGATTCAGCAGCGGCAGGGCCTTCACCAAGGTTCTATCGTCTGTGTAGATAGCATTCGAAGCGTCCTGTTTAGCGAGTTCAGCGATCTGACTGAAAGGGTCTGCGGAGTTGAGCAGTGTGTGATCAGCAACAGCAACAGCGTTCTGCTGAGACTTGTGCTCAACGGTGGCAAAGACAAGCAGCTCAGTGTGGACCATTCTTGTGTTCTTGCTGAAGTAGCGATGAAGTTGGCGGAGGAAGAAACAAGAAGTCCATTTCTTCAGCCATCAAATAAATTTATCAACAGCTGAAGAAAGTGGCTAGTGAGCATGTTGACACTTTGTCACGTGACTGTGGCGGTTCTGTGGAGAGGAATTACCAAACCCGGCGTTCTCATTGGCCAGTCTTCGCGAAACGACGATGAGATGGCACGTGACTTGATGTCTTCTGCGGGCTTTGAAAAAGTGAATAAAGTGACGGGAATTGAATGGCCTTTGAAATTGTTAGAGGGCTCTGAATTTAGAAGTGTGGATTGTGCAATGTGTTGCTGTCTGTGTTAGTTTGCATGAAATATGTGTAACGGCTCGGGGAAGTTCTCTAACTGTGCCGATGAATCTACGCAGGGTGCATTTTAACTCTTTAGTAGTTGGACGGTTACGAGCGCCGTGCCCAGAGGTTGATAGCAACTCCATCAAACTTGACACATTTCTCGAGACGATTGCTCTCTGCTTCTGCAATTGATCATAGACAAGGCACAGTATCATGTCAAACAAGAGAGCAAAGCAGGATTTTTCGAAGTACTACAAGAATCCGTTCTATCCTTCTCAAAGCATCTCTCTGAAATCTGCTGTGAAGTATAGAAATAACGATGAGAATCTGCCATTACAGGATCTGTTAAATCTCTATGAAGAAAAGAGCAAGCCGCTAGATGAAGATGAGAAATACGCTGTTCACTGGTTCAGAAAGGACTTGAGGACAGTAGACAACACGTCATTGTCTAATGCTGTTAGTGATGCTTTGCGAACTGGTGCTAAGGTGATTGGATTATATGTGATCTCTACAAAGTTCTGGAAGAGTCATCTCGAGAGCCCTTGGAAGATTGACCTTACTTTGAGAAGACTGGACCAATTGGCCAAGAATTTAAAAGACTTCAATATCCCATTGTCAATAGTCTACTTTGATGATGCTAAGACGAATGAGGTATTCCATAGTTGGTTCTCGCAGCTGATCAAGAATCGATTCAAGTCAAACTCGGTATATTGCAACTTGATATATGATTATGATGAGCTCAAGAGGGATCAATCGATCTTGGAGAATACTGATCTTGACTTACATCTATTTCATGATGAGTGTATCGTGAAACCATTGACGTTACAGACCGGTAAAGGAACAGAGTTTAAGAAGTTCACACCATGGTATAAGAAATGGGTTGATCACGTTGATGCTAAACCAGTATCTTTGTCTGAGATGGAAGAGAAATTGCCCGAATGGGACTCATCATGGGTAGAGAGCGACGATTACAAACTTGACCCATCACTTGAACTATCTTCATTATCAGCATACGGTACAACATCAAAAGACACTACAAAATTCCCAAAGGATTATCCCGCATCAGACTCTCACATCTATAATCAATTAGCCAAGTTCATCGATACATCCAAGATCACAAGCTATGAGTCCAAGAAATCATCACCCGTCATCCAAGCAACATCCAGGCTATCAGCATACATCAATATTGGTGCCATATCCACACGTGAGATATTTTATAGAGTGAAAGAGTCCCATAAATTCAAGAAATTGACTTCTGGAAACTCAAGCGTCCAGGACTACATCAAAGAAGTCGCATGGAGAGATTTTTACAAGCATGTGCTCGTTGCTAATCCATGGTTAGGTTTCGACCTCCCTTATAACTTCAACACTCTAGATCTAGATCTCTTGAACAATGAAGGCGATTTCGGGAAGTGGTGTCTTGGAAAGACGGGATATCCTATAATTGATGCCTCAATGAGACAACTGTTACATACGGGATACATGAACAACAGATGTCGTATGCTATGTGCTAGTTTCTTAACTAAGGATCTCTTAATTGATTGGAGATGGGGTATGAACTGGTTCAGTGAGAGATTGGTGGATTGTGAGTATAGTTCAAACCATGGTGGTTGGACATGGTGTAGCTCTACAGGTGTTGATTGTCAACCTTGGTTCAGAACATTCAATTCGGAGAGACAAGGAACCATTCATGATCCTGATGGTGAGTTTATCAAACAGTGGTGTCCTGAACTGAAGAGTTGTACTTCAAAGACCGTTCACTCTGGGGAAGGTACCGAAGACTACCCTGATGCAATTGTCTTGTTGTCTAGAGATGAGAAAATGGATAGGTACAAAGAAGTAATGTGAAGTCCGTTTATTCATTGTTTATGATCTTATGTAGCATCAGTTTAAACTCTAAAATGTCCTGTTCAGTCTTCAAATGGTCCAATAAAGGATTTGAATCAAGTTTGATCGAACCTAATGACTTGAATGACTTCAAAAAGTTCAACAAGTCAATGAAAGTTCCCGAGATCATGTTCGAAGACAAATCGATATCTCTCAACATTGGGAACTTTTGGGATATTAGTCCATAATCCTGGTGACTTAACTGCGAATGTGTGTAAGTCAAAGTTGTCAAATGAGGGTTCACTTTGAAGTCATCTGCTTTCAAAAGATCATGCCCGATGTCCCTTCTTACCCTCAAGTTCGTCAAGCCTGAAAAGTCCCCAATCATTTTGGTTGTTCCATCCATCGATAATATCGTCAAATGTGATAGATTGTCCTTTGTATTCACCTTTTCAAGCTTGTTGTTGAAGCTGAGATCAAGCTTTTTCAATCTCAAAGGCTCTTCAACTTCGAATCTAGTCAATTTGTTCTGTTTCAGTGAAAGACTCAAAAGGGACTTGCTTTTCAAGTTCCTTATACTCGTTATAGAATTCCCACTGAGGTTTAGATCCCATAGCCAACTGAAGTCATATCCATCAAAGTCCAAATCACCCGTGATTCTGTTATTAGATAGGTCAAGTTTCATTATAGTTGGAATACCAATAACCTTCTTGATTTTGTTGTTGGAAAGGTTCAATTCTCTTAGGTTGGTCAATTCAACGAATATTTCCATATCACTGATCTTGTTGTGGCTCAGATTCAACGTGAGTAAGTTCTTGTATTTGTGGAAGTCACTCAAATGATCACAAATTAGATTCTCAGAAAGGTTTATCTCCTGTAGTTTTGTAGATAGACCTTCAAATGTTGCCAACTGATTACCACTTAGATTGATTTTTTTCAAGTTTGGAGTGAAGTCTTCAATCCCAGCCATCGTGATCAGTTTCTTGCGAGATATGTCCACTTCATAAACCTTATCCCAGTCAGAATTCGGTACAAGAACATCCGTCAATGCAGAGACTAGTGCCTTCTTTGATTGAGAGAAGCTGATATCCAGATCAGTCACCGACGTCACCTCAATGTTTGTTGTGTTGTTCATGTCCTTTTGATGAATCCATTTTCCTTGGACATCGTCGTATATCATGGAGATCTCAGTGGGCGTTATCAACTTCAATGGGACTTTGGTTGTCACTGTTGTTGCTGCTGTTGTTGCTGCTGTTGTTTGATTCTGGGATTGTAAAGTGGGCTGGAATTTCAAGGGTTCTTCGATGGTGGTTTTGATAGGTTTCATCAGCTTTGGGGGAGCCATTGGAGAATCAACGAATTCTGTTTCGAATGATGTGACTTTAGCGGTATGAATGGTAGATGGGTTGGTTGGAACTTGGAGTCTGGGCATGTCTTGAAAGCTGAAGATAGACTGGTTCAGTTGTGAATGACTGACATCTGTTTCGCTAGCATCTGCATACAGCTCTTCATCGTTGATGTTGTAGTCTTTCTTCAATTGTTCCCATGTTGTATCCGCACCATCATGACCATCACTTGCTGAAAGAAGAGTTGGTTTCATGTAGAGGAGACTAGCAACTTTCGTACTTCCACTCGAGGAATTACGCTTGTTATCTTGATTCATTTGAAGCTTCACTTTCATCCAATCTGGCAGCGTCGTGTTTGGATCGTCTTTGTTGTGGATCACAGTATCTTGTTCTTCCCACTGCTGTATATCTGTGTTTTCATTCTCGTTCTGATTAGAATCATCAAAATCCTGGTTGAGCACTAATTTGGGGATACGCAGATGGTTCTTAATGGAATTTCTGTTATTATTCTCCTCATTTAGCCGTAAATGCTCCAGCTTTTCGCGGATTTCCTTGGTCGGAGACTCGTTCACCGTAGCAGCCATCCTCTGTAATCAAAAAAGCACCTTTCGTAACAACTTTCAGCACAAAACAGAGATTTGTTGACGTTTTTGAATGTTTTGTAAACAAATCGCACAGACATAAAAAAAAGTGTAAACAAAGCCGGAAGTCGCGAAAACGCGCTTCTGGTCACGTGAAGTGATTTTTATAATTAGCGTGAATTCCGGCCAATTTCACGCAAAAAACAAAACAAACAAAATCAAAACAAACAGATTTCACAAGGTTCATCAAAGATCAAATCAAGGAAAAGACCTATTTGGCACTCTTTAAACGTCACTTCTGCACTGATATTGGAAATCAGAACATTCAATTTACCACCTCACTCTTTTTGCTACCGCTTTCACTCTCAGAACAGCCCGATCTAGCCCATCGCTTACCACTGTTTCAGGTCATCATCAACTAAGCAATGAATAACAACCATAACAACACCAATCAAGCCCAGAACACCAACCCGAATCAGTCGCTGGACTATGAGACATGGGTCAATACCCTGGGGAACATCCAGGACGGTGTGTTCCAGAACACTCCAATGTCAAGTCATATCATCAGCAACTTTGGATATCAACAGCAACCATCACAACCTATCGCTATGAATGGGATCCCACTAAATCCAGATCTGAATAGCGATATGTTCTTCAACTCACCGGAGAGATTCTACCGTGAGATCATCAATGAATCACCAGTGATGAGCAGAACTCCACAATTCGGAAGAACTCCTTTGAAGAACCTGAACATCAATTTTAGTACTCCAAACTTTCTGAAAACCATGGAAACTGGTAGTAGTGTTTCCAAGAACTTTACACCATTGAAGACGCAGATCTATCACAATGATCCTATATTCCGGACACCAGATGATAAGAAACAAGATTCTACGCTGAACTCGTCACCAACAACGATCAAGATGAACTCTAGTGCCATTAAAAACGAAGAAAACTCAGTCCAGAATAACCAGAAGATGATGCCACCTTCTCCTACCCCAGCATCCAAAATCAATCAACAACAACAACAACACCACCACCACCAACAACAACAACAACAACAACAACACAACCAAAGACCGAACCTTCCCGATATACCGAAGATGGGATTCTTCAAGAAGCATGACGAATCAGTTCAACAACTCAATTCCTCATCGTTACCTACTCAACAACAAACTAGAAGACTGAATCATCCTAACAACACTAAATTTCAGATAATCATCTCAGACGTTAACACATTTGCTAATTCGTCGAAACCTAAGACGAAGAAGAAGAAATTGGCAAGATCATCAACTTCAGTCAATGCAACTTCTTCAGCTTCAAAGACCACATCTAAGAAAACATCATTGAAAAGAAGCATATCACAACCTCAATCAAGAGTAGGGAAATCTACCCCAAGTTCCAAAGAGGTTGATTCTGAGAGACTCCTGAATACGTCAACGCAGTTAATGAATTTGAGCACGGGTAGTATTGGAAACTCTCACTCTGAGATCTCAGTTGATGACATTTTTGATGAGAAGGTGTTACCAGACACCGATAACTTGGGTAATTGGCGATGAGTTTCCTTGTGGGTCTTTCTTTTCTATATATTGGTTTCAATTTCGGTTATCAACGGTGTTTTGATAGTTTGTACATGTTTGGGGTTCAGTTTCAGTTCAGTTTGTTTCACATTTATTATTTGATTTATATACAGGTCAGTCAATCTGGCAAATACAGACAATTTACTTCATGATCTTCATCTTTATTGTAATCAACTTATATGCAATGAGGTAATATCCACGATGAAACTACAAGGATTTCATATTAAATAAGTTGGTGCATTATAAGTGACAGACCGTCATGAGTCAAGTGTCAACTATTCTAATCTCTCTCGTTGTCCTTCACCGTATTTTCCAAATGTTCCAATTGATCAATGATTTCTTTACAGATACTCGGTAGATCTTTCCCATTGAAAGCTTCAACTTGGATCTTCAATTCACACACTAAGAAATGCATTGATCTCCATTGGATCAATTCAAAATCATATCCTACTCTTTTGGCCATTCCTGGTCCATAGAGTCTTAATCTATCACCATTTCTTTCAAAGATCTTACCTTCTTCACTTAACGTCACTGGGTTCAATTTTGGGAAATTGGCATGTACGAATAAGATTCTTGGTTGTTTTGAAACATCAGGTAGTTGTTGATTCAGTTCATTAGAAGTTTCCTTCTGTCTTTGTTTTGCAAGTTCAATATTATAATCTTCAACTGGATCGTATTGTCCCATACCTGTACCAATGAAATCATGATCCATGTTGAAATGACCAAATGCATTAAGGAATTTTTTCACTTGATAATACGAAGATTTCAAAGCAACAGCAGCGGCCAAAAATGTTTCTTTATCACCTTCACCATCAGAACCTTGTGAAAACAATGGATAATAATAATCTGGTCCATACAAGTTGTAATATAACGCAAGGAACAGTTCTTTGGTATGAGAAGATTTTGCTATCATCAATTGACCAGATTCGGAGGTCGGATCAGGAATTGTTCCCTTTCTATCATGTAATGGGACTTCTTCAGTATCCTTATCTCTATCTTCATATCCGAATCTCACTCTTTCATCAGATACTTGTATACCAGCAATCTTATAATAATGTGGCGATGTGGCTCTTCTCCAGAAATCAGGCCATGTGATTAAACCATTAGAAACGAATGGTTCATTATCGAATAGATAATCTGGAGCATGGACTGGAATATTGTCTGAATCCAACAATAAAACATTTTCAAAACTCGACACGATAAGAGCCAAGGCTTTGTATTGGTAACCTTTGAATTTGAATTTGCTCATTGCAGCATCACCAAGAGCATGTGATAATAAGATACATTTGGCATTGAGAGCAGGGAAAACTCTGGTACATAGTTCAATTTCATACTCTTCTTCAGTTGGGATCAGAACTTCAACGGGTAGTTTACATTCCAAACTTCTTAATGATTTGATGGATAGTAATGCTAGCCAGTTGAATTTACCACCACCAACATAGACAATCCCATTACCGTGATATAAATTCTTCGGATAAGTTCCAGGAAGGGAACGCACAACAGTCTCGTGAGATTTCTTTAGACTCTCAATTTCCTCGGGTTTCAAATCAAGGAAACTATCAAGATATTTCTCAGAGAAAATAACACTTGAATCACCATCATAACCCGCATGGTAGATACGATCTTCTGTCTTATATCTTTCCAGTTTTGGGATTGATGGTTCACCTTTCTTTAAAACATCAAAGACTTTATCAAAAAGTTCATGACCTGCTTTCAATCTTGATCCACTCTTGTCTTCTTCCATTGACATGGAGATCTGTTTCAGTTTGGCTCTTTTAGTTTCAGCAGCGGTGTCTTTATTAGTTCGAAGCGCGGCATTTGATTTGTAGAAAGGAACGGTATCATCATCGCCTATGAGTTGTTCAGTTGATCTGGCTTGACCCACTGTATCTCTGGCATCTTGGAAGGACGATTGTATCTGTGATAATTGATCTTGTGTGTATTTAGGGATTGAGGTGTATTGGAAGATGAAGATGAAAGATATAGCAATTATTATGAGTACCGAAGACTTCTTTCTGACTAATCTTTTGTATCTGAGCAAGGTGGAGCTTGCCATTTTGGGAGCTATGCGAATGAGATTATGTGATGATATATGGAGAAGGTATAAGTGATGAGCTAGTTAACAGGCTGATATTTGTGTGCAACGTAGATCAAATCAAAACAATGGTTGAAAAATAAGACGCCTTGAAAAACGCACCAGGAGGGCTCAAAGGACGGTTAAAAAAGCGGTGTTGAGAGCACAGACAGCAAAAGCACGGCGTAGCAACGTCGACAACAAGACCAGCACAGCAAAAGCGACGAATCAACAAGATAACGAACTGCGTAAACCACTCACCAGTCAGCGCCTAAATGAATTGGTGTGGTTTTTTTTTCCAAAAATTTGTGCTCACGAAAATTCGGGGCGTGGCCCGCACATGGATTTCACCTAAACGGGGAATAGTCGCGGCACAGTAAAATCCTACAGAAACATACATCAGATCGCATACAATCTATGAAAATTCAAAGTGTAAATCCTTCTTTTTGGGTGTTTGGGGCCGGCCTTCGCTGCAAAATATGCGATTTTGATAGAGGTTTACATGTAAGAAACAGACCATATTCATAATCTAATTAAGGCGCGGTGGCTATCGTCTTTTAATTCATCATATTAATCAACCTTGTTGAAACTCATTAGTGTGAAGTTGCCCATCAAGCAGTCATTTTACCCGCCGATGGAGATTTCGGGGGGTGTTTTACTGATTAGTGGAGTCTGATATAAATTGAGCCCGGGTGCAGACGCCTGTATCTAGAACCTGACAGCTATTGAATATAGATTGTGCTTAGTGATATAAAAATGATATGGATGGTTCTAGATCATTTGTCTAGATTCGATAAAGTTCACATCGACATCGTTTGAACAGAGCCCGGTTAGAGGCTAGAATGTACTCTGACGGGTACCTGCCTAAGAGATGCCCAATGCCCGTCTCATCCCATCGCCTGAAGTTTAAAGATCACTTCACTGGTAAGTCCGTACCCTTTAAGACATACATACATGAACGAATAAAAATTGATATCTACTGATTATTTATTAATCCAGTCACACGACCGCTAATTCCACTGATCAATATTTTGAATTATGAATAAATAATTGGTCACCGGATTCCCTGATCTTTATTAATTTGAGGGACCGTTCACTCCCACAATTAACGCGTTGATCTACAGACACGTCGTCAATTTAATTAAATAACGCGTCATATATTCGGCGACTGACGCGCTGATAACACTTTTGTTTCAACTCAAATAAATAAGATATTTGATGAGTAAATAACGTTGTTGCTTATGGAAGTTACCCTCAAATGGGCAAGCTTCAAACTGTATGATCACAAGCCCTCATTTTCAGACAACTCCACTATAAGATGATGACATTTCCGCCATTTAAGCCCAGCTAATTACGCTGAATTTCAGCCTTGTTGTAAATATGTACATGCATTTAATCCACCAATCAGTATGGTGATGGTCTATATAGATGACTCAAAAATTGGTCAATATCCGTGACTCTCCAGGATCTCCTGAAATCTCTCTGCCGTGACTATCTCCATCCCTTTCAATTCCATATCAAAAGTTGATCTTCCTTGTGTCAAACTTCTCAATTTCGGAAGATATCCGATCATTTCTTTCAATGGGACTTGTGCATTGATGAGTTGATTCCCGTTATAACTTTCGGTTCTTTTCAATAATTGTAAAGTTTGATCATTTTGAGGGACGTATTGATCCTCGCTGATCTGGTTGAACTCGATCAATGCTTGACTATCTTTGGAATCATCATCAATTGATGAAATGACACCTTTTCTTTGGGAAGTCAAGTCTTGGATCACATTACCCATGTCTTGTGAACTCACATCTATCACAACGCTCATTATTGGTTCCATCAATTGAAAATTAGCCTCTTCTTTCAATGTCTCTAGAATAGATTGACGAATCAGATTGATCAACTCCATAGAGTGGGTATAATCATCTGGGATTTCAATGCTTTCAACCTTGATAATCACAGAGTTTAATGGAACTTTCAAGATTGGACCTCTTTGTATTGATGAGATAGCACCAGAAATCAAGGAGTTTATGACAGATTGATATGGCATCAGTTTGTTGATCCAAGACTTTGGTTCATAATCATTGATGAAGATATTGTTGTCTCCAAGATCACTATATTGTTTTCCCCTTGGAAGTTCTCTTAAATCTTCAGGTTTTGCATCGATTGATAAAGTTAAAGAAGCACCACTATCCATTGTCTTCTCTATAGTTCTCTTTGTCAAGATTGTTTCCTTGTATGAAACCATCACTTTCCCAGTCTCAATCTTCGCTTTTAGGTCAAGTAGTCTATCTTTGGCGATTTCAAGATGAAGTTCCCCCATCCCACTCAATAGGATCTGTCCAGTCTCCTCATCAACGGTGAGTTTCAAACTTGGATCTTCTCTAAGCAACACTTTCAAAGCCTCATCAAGTCCTCTTTTATCACCAGAAGTTCTAGGTTCAAGAGATATGGAAAATGCAGGTGGTGGAACAATAATTGGATTCACGACAACATTAGTTTCCTTTTGTTGTAGTTTCTTCTTTTGAACATGACTTAAAATCGTATCACCAGTTTTCAACTTATCAGTGACAATGACACCGATATTCCCAGCTTTCAATTCATTGACCTCTTGAGGAACATTAGCATGCATGATTAGAAGCTTTCCTATTCTGATCTGATCTCCATTGACATGGATGGTGGAGTTACTCATAAGCTTACCAGAATAGACACGCACAAAGTTCAAGATCCCACGAATTGGATCAGTGATGATCTTGAAGACAATACCAACTGTTAGATTATTGTTACTGTTAATAACAAATCCATTAGGTGTCAATTTATGTGGGACGTTAAGTTCAGGTTCACGTTCTAATGGAGTAGGCAAGTATAACGTAACAGCATCAAGCAAAGGCTGGACACCGATGTTTCTGAAACTGGCACCACATAACACTGGGATGGCATACTGTTGAAGAGTTGATCTTCTAATGGCAGCTTTTATCAAGTTTGCAGGAACTTTTAAATAATCTTCAACTTCAAGTAGTGACTCCACTATAGATTCATCTATCTCACCAAGTGTCTCGATCAAAGATTCTCTACAGCGAGAGATCTCCTCCAGTTGTTCTTCATTTGGTTCCTGAACTGATATCTTTTCACCATCCCATCTTAAAACTTTTTGATCAACGATATCAATAACACCAACGAACTTCTGTTCCCTATTGGGCAGAGTATCGAACAATGGTACGTTAACCAAGAGCACTCTTGTACCCAACTTGGAAATGATTTCCTTCACCGTTCTACTAAAACCTGCACCTTCTCTATCCATCTTATTTACAAACAACAATTTTGGAATTTTTGTACTCTGTTTCCAAACTTTTTCCGTCTGTGACTCCACACCAGCCACGGCATCCAGTATAGTGACTGCCCCATCTAGAACTTTCAACGATTTGATCACTTCAAACCCAAAATCAGCATGTCCTGGAGTATCGATGAGATTGATCTTATAGTCATTCCAAGGCATCGTTATAGCAGCACTCTGGATCGTAATTCCACGGGCTCTTTCTGCAGGTAAATAGTCCGTCACTGTGTCACCTTGGTCGACGTTCCCGATCCTCGAGGTGATTCCCGAATAGAACAGCATTCGTTCAGTGGTGGTTGTCTTCCCAGCATCAATATGTGCAATGATACCGATGTTTCTCACTTTTGCTAGTGAATCGGCCTTCCTTTGAGCGATTCCGGCGCTGAAAAAGCGGACAGCAATATCTTTCCTCACATAGTTCACATATAGCGGTCTCATTATGCGTGTCTCACTCCACAACACTCAGTTATAACTCAATCAAAAGTGTTATTAAAGTGTTGATGTTGATTGTTTAAAATTACCGCGAAAAAGTGGAATAAACTAGAAAATTTTGTTAATTGAAACAAACGAACAAACTGGCTTTAAAAACACTGTTTAACATTGATCAAAATGACTGATTTCGATATCAAAAAGACGTATTTGCAGTTTCTGGAAGAGGACACCGAAATGACGATGCCAATTGCGGCGATCGAATCGCTCGTGACGCTTTTAAAAGTCAAACAACCTTCAACATCCACAGAGCTCATCAAGCTATTACAAGACGCTACAGAAACTCTTAAAAATTCGATTCCTAATGCCATCTCGTTGTCTGCTGGATGTGATCTTTTCATGCGTTTCGTGCTAAGGAACACTCATCTATACCATGATTATGAGAGTTGTAAGCGTCATTTGGTGGGGAATGGCCAACTGTTCTTGGAGAGATCAAAGGCTTCAAGAGATAAAATCGCAGAGATTGGTGTGAGATTCATCACTGATGACGATATAATACTGGTTCATTCGTTCTCGAGAGCCGTGTCGACATTGTTGAGTCATGCGGTGGATAAGAAGATCAGATTTAGAGTTATCGTTACTGAGGCTAGACCTACTTTACAAGGTGTTCAAATGGCTAAACTTTTAAGAGAGAAAGGTGTCCCTGTATCATTGATCGTTGATTCTGCCATTGGTTATGTGATACATAAAGTTGATAAAGTGCTTGTTGGTGCTGAGGGTGTTTCTGAAAGTGGTGGGATAATAAATCATGTTGGGACATATCAACTTGGTGTTCTTGCAAAAGCTGCTAATAAACCATTATATGCTGTTGCTGAGTCACATAAGTTTGTGAGAATGTTCCCACTGGCTCCAGATGATATCCCAACAGAACAGGATCCTTGGGTCTTCACTACTGAGGATAAAGAATTGAAGAATTCTCCAGTGATTGATTTTACTCCACATGAGTTCATCACTGCTTTGATAACTGATCTCGGTGTATTGACACCAAGTGCCGTCAGTGAAGAGTTGATCAAGATGTGGTACGATTAAGTTGGGTCATTTAATACATATTAATTAGAATCATCTATTCTTTCAATCTATTTCTTGTTTTCATCTAGTTCATCAATAGTTTTTTCATTGTTTAAGACAAGTTTGATGTTTTCCAAAATGTTCTTGAATGAATCGAACTGTGTGAATGGAACTTTCTCTCTTCTACAATATGTGACTAGATCCTTACCTCTTTTAGCAAACAGTAAGTCGGTCTCTTTAGCAGCTGATAAATCTGAAACACCGTCACCACAGTAGAACAATTGTTGCTTGCTATCACTGGCTCTATTTTCTCTATATGGTCTGATAGCTCTGCTTTTATCGTGACCAAAACTAGAGTCATCCAAGTAGACAATCTCCCATGATCCATCTTCATTAACTTTAACATCATTAGAAACAATCTCAATCTTATGGATTGATTCTTCACCAACCAATTTCTGTAACAATGCTTTAATGATTGGTTTCATACCACTGGAAACAACAATGACTGGGATATCATTTTCTTGAGCCCAATGGAACGTCTCTAGAAATCCTGGATCTAATTGAACGTTCTTTAATAAAATCTCAACACACTCTTCAAAAGGAGTAGGAATTGACTCCAGCATCTCCCTGAATCCATCTCTGAACGACAGAGTTTCATTCAACATCTTATCGTTCAAAACCATACGTTTAGCAAGTCCAAATCCCAAGTTATCAGTCAAATAGTCATTACTATCCTGTAAAGTCACAGTCCCATCAAAATCCGTGAAAATGATGGCTTTCTTATCGGCGTATTCCTTAACAAATGACATTTTGAGCAAAACAACCAAACAACAAACAAAAACTTCTCAAAAATAAACAAACTGTTTAAAAATTTGTTGAATTTTGACACTTAAAACGTTTCCAAATTTTAATGTTTCGACAAAAATTGAAATGATAAACAACGAAAAAAACAGTAAATGGTTCGCGAAAATTACGTCATAAGTCACGTGAAAAATGAATTACCCGGAAAACGGAAGAAACAACCTGATATTAAATTGGGGCGTGTGGCGTAGTTGGTAGCGCGTCTGCTTAGCATGCAGAAGGTCTCCGGTTCGACTCCGGACTCGTCCAATTTGACCACTTTTTTTTTTTTTGATGATTTGAGCTGATATTACTAGTAATACTAGTGAATGGTTAGAGAGATAGTATAGAAACAAATAAGTAAACTAATAAAGGCAAATATTTTCTTAAAAAAAAAAATTTTTGTGATATTCCCTTCAGCGTCAACATCAACTCGTTACTAAGAGAACAAGAGGTCGAAGGTATCAAAGCCTGGAACCAGATCTTCTACAAACTTGCTGACAACGAAAAAGAAACTCCTAAACTTGACTTGAAAAGCCGCTCCAAAAAGAGAATCTACCTAGATTTGATTTGGAACTTCAACCCTGAAGATAACTTTGTGTCAAAACTGAAAGACATAGAAGGTAATGAGGTCACCCCAGAATCTTTCAAAGGAATCAACAAGAAAACCCAAAGAAAGAAGGATGAAGTCATCACAAGAAAACCTGCTTATTTCAGACCACAAGGAATATCCCAAACTCTACCATCAGAATTGACAAAAGAAAGATACAGAAAATTCTGGGAATACGTTAAAGAAACCAACAAGAAAAAACCTGGTTACTTGGAACAACTTCACCTCTTCAACTTGGGCTTGTTAGAACACAAACACTTTGACGCCAACAAAGGACAAAAATGCCAATGCTGCCAGAAGGAGAAAGACTCCATCGAGCATGCTTTTGAACACTGTACATTTATCAAGGAAGTATGGAAAGGACTCAAATTCGACCAATATAGCCCAGAACCTTTTACGCTAACTGAATTGACCACCCCAACCGACAACTTCCACAATGAGATAACCCTAAGACAAATGTCACTCTGGATAGAGAACCTGATTTCAGCTAGATACCTGAAAATGGATGGCTCAAGCACCGAGAACGTCATTACATCAATGGCCTACAAGAGTAGAATCATCCAAAGGAAATATGGTTTTAAATTTGAAAACTGAACTTGAACTTACCTTTGATAACAAAACCTTGAAATAAGCTAGATCTTTGAGAAACAAACAACGCCCATAGGCGTTACAAAGATAGTTGGATTACCAAACGATAGAGCTGTGGAAAAGGATTCGCTATTCAGAGATAGAAGATGGTTGGAGTTTTTACTAAGGAATAACAACAAGATAAATTAGATTAAAGAGAACAAATTTTTAAGAAAAAGGAAATGAAATTAAGTTGATATGCTACGCTGATGATTTGAGCTGATATTACTAGTAATACTAGTGAATGGTTAGAGAGATAGTATAGAAACAAATAAGTAAACTAATAAAGGCAAATATTTTCTTATAAAAAAAAAATTTTTGAACCTTTAAACTTCCCTGGAACACGAGGCAGAGTCACTATGATATAACAGTAGGGTTAGTTTCAATGTACTGCGTTCAGGTTTATTGGTAGACGACTTTTAGACACAATTTTCTAAGAATTTGATGCCAAGATGGTAAATTCACTTTGACGTGATTAATTATTTATTACCGCAAATCGGACTCAACAATCGATAGACCATTGCAGAATTAGCAATATACGAGCAATGATGATAGATCATTAGTGATTGAATTTGAGATGCATGGGATACTGCGAAATCTCGGGTTTGTATGTGGATTTTGGCATTGTGAATAGTGAATCGGGTCATTTTGATTGATGAAACATATTATTTGTTTCAGATTATGCACAACGGACACAAACGTACAAAAGTGGATTTAATGGGATTTGTATGAGGTTTCTATTGTGTTGATAGGATTAGGAAATGAGGAATCATTGTGATCTGAAGCATCTATGACGTTATCGTTGGCTTCATAAGTGAAATGTGACTGGATTGGGATAGATCAATGAAGTCAATGATTTCCCCTGATTTGATATAAAAGGATTAGATGATCCTATTCTTCCCACATATCATTTGTCTTTGAGACCATCTGAAACAATAAATCACAATGAACCCAATCGCTAACTTATCCACCTCAATCGCAGCTTCTTCTGCCACTCAAAAAGACGACACTGAAAACAAAGACAATTTAAAATTGTTCGGTGGTAGTGGTCATGTCTGCATCATTGCTTGAGTATGCTTATAATACCTCACGAGTTAAAGATTACCCTCTCACTATCCATACAGTCAGTAGCTAGTACAATAGCTGATCATACTACATATATTGCTTTATGAAAGATGGGATCATTGTTGTGACCTCTATGATGAATATGATTTAATAATACAATAATTTGGCATTGATGGAAGAGTTTTAGTAGCATCAGTAGTAGTAGTAGTAGTAGTAGTAGTAGTAGTAGTAGTAGTAGTAGTAGTAGTAGTAGTAGTAGTAGTAGTAGTAGTAGTAGTAGTAGTAGTAGTAGTAGTAGTAGTAGTAGTAGTAGTAGTAGTAGTAGTAGTAGTAGTAGTAGTAGTAGTAGTAGTAGTAGTAGTAGTAGTAGTAAGTATCACAGGAACTTCTCCACTGTGAATTTGTTATTTGATAAGAATGCATTTAAAGAGTCCAGTTCATTTTGTAAATTTGCTTGAGTCTGTTCATCCCCATTCAGGATCTCATCCTCGTACTTCGATATGTCGATCGATCCTTCGTATTGTGGACCGATTTCTGTCAAATCTAGGTCAGTTGAACCTAGAGTGTTCAACCATTCTTCGAATTCAACCATTGGGTTTGATGATCCATTAGTTGATAACGCATCGATTGAAGTCTTCAATAGTCTCAAAACAGCATCGATCATATCTCTGATGATTTCATTGAATCTTAAAGCAACATTATCCAAGGATGAATAATCTTTTATGATTAATAAAGCAACACTAAGGATTTTGATCAATTGTTTCAAACACTTCATTTCAAAATCCCATTTCTCTTGGATGTTCTCAACTTGTTGATGTGTCATTTGGATCAATCTTAATGCTTTATCCAATGATTTCAACCCTATCACAAGACTGGCATTGAATATGCTGTCCATCAACATGTATGGTCTGATAGGATGAAGATTGTTCTTATAAAAGTACCAACAGAATTTGACCACAAAGATTGACGAGTTGGTGCATGAATCGGAAAATCTTTTGGTGACTGAATGTACTGGTTGTTTTGGTGGTGTGTTCGTTTTCATTGTTGATATCAGATTATCAATGTTCTCTGAAAGTTCATAGAAGAAGAATGGTTTAGCTATCCCGATAGCAGCATTCAAATGAAACAGGTTCAACAATAACAAAGGTAACAGATCAAATCGACCTGAATCTTTCCCTTTAGCATCTAATTTCCAGATCTCTTCAGCTTTCAATTGTGGTGGCAAGTTATTAACCCATAAGTTCAACTTTTTAACTAGACCAATGACCTCTTTGAATTCAATCTTTGGTCTATAACAAATGAAATGATAAATCTCACCACTTAAAATTGAAACTTTTGTAAGCTGATCCTCACAAACAGATCTCAAATTCCTAGCAGTATCAGCCTCAATAGGTAAAGAACAATGATCATCCCATACTTTATGATTTATAATCAATGGTTTCCCAAGCGATATGGAGATAACTCTATCCAAGATGTATAAACTTCTCCATAATTTCCTTCTATGCATTGCTTGAAATCTATTCGACACCGAATCATTCGCCTCTCTTCGATTCAATCCTAATGATTCAGACATCTTGATAGAACTGCATAGGTTCAACCACGCTGTGTTTTTCTTATTGATGAGTTGATAGTATAAGAAGAGTAAAGTTTTCACTTCGACAAGCCATAGATTTCCATCTTTGGTGAGACCATTAAGGATCACGAGAGCACTCACGAGGTACCCTTCAGTCATGTTTTGATATTCTGAGACTGTTGGTGGGTATTGTCTTCGTTCATCGTGTTGGAATGATTTCAAGTAGATGGACCCTATCGCTAAGATCAAGTATAGTTGTGCTAATTTCTTATGAGAAACTTGTTTTGAGTCGTTGTATGCCTCATCGACAATACTTGTCTTTAGGAAGTTGTCATTGATGATATAGATCAGTTGATTTGCATTCTGGATGAACAGATCAACGTAGATGCCACAGACTTCCTTTGGAGGCAATGGTGTGATGGAGGAATAGTTGAGAGTGATGGCTTCAAAGTCCTTAATCTCTGCGGTGTTCTTCTTGTTGACGAAGCTGGAGCACGATAAGTCCAATGAGTATTGATCATGGGAGAAGATGATTCCATTCAAGTTGAGTGACTTGAACAATGACCGGGACTCTCTGAGGAAAAACAAAGGTGAGGTTGGACCGGTGTAGACAAAGTGTCCATCGGTGTTGTCAGCGTATCCATCCTCGAGCGGATGTTGTGAAGGAGGTGCTTTGTTTTGTGTGGATGTAGTGGATATTGTTGTTGGAGCTGTAAAAGGAGTTGAGGGAATAGGTAGCGGCTGATAAAGCTGTTGATCATTATGTGATTGAGCGCCGAGGACGCTAGCGACATGATCGCTGAAGGTGTTCTTGATGGGGTAGTCCTGGTTCGGGAAGATGTTTGGTGAAATGGAAGGGAGCCTGATGTCTTTGTTCTCGGAGCGTTCGTCGTTTTCTTCGTTGAGAGCCTTCAAATAACTGTATCTCAGAGACCGTTTATCGATGATGTCGTAAGAACAAGTCCCATCTCTGTTCTTTTTGAGACAGAAGGTACACGGCGTTCCCCCGTCACACTTACGCTTCCGCGACTTGCAGAAGGTGCACGCCTTGGAGATGTTTTTCCTCAAGGCGTAGTCGACATTGTTGTTATTAGGTGGTGATTTAGCCATCTTTTTGATGATGTTAATGTAGATAATAGACGTTGATGGAAAAACAACGGAATAAGTCCTTCAGGGTTTGTCGGTGGGCGCTGTAAAATCAACGGGCGAAACAATAAAGTCACTGTGTAGTGGGGTTTATTATGGTGCTTTGAGGTAGTTAGTGGGACTTTGTGGTGAGCTGGTGGCGGGTGGTGGACAATAAATATATGGAGATCATAAACAGAGAGGGAGTATGCAAGTATCTCAAGAATGAGCCAAGTTGGAACGGGTACAACTCGAAAGTCACAACACACATTGTGAATGGATGATAAATTCAACAGACCTAAAATATTACGTCAGCGATCCAGCACCAAGCAAGATCCGCTCAGCAGTCTGCTGACTGCTGGTGTGTGGTGTGCAAGTCCGCTTACTGGCCACGCACCCTCATGCAGTGAGCAGTAGGACTGGAATACACCGGGCGTCACTACCGCTACAGGCTGTTCTTCTTGGGCACCTGTTGGACACCCGTTGAGCTAAAGACTGGGAAGTTGGGAGCTGGGGGCTGTGGTTGATGTCGCTAAACTCCACCTCAACTATACCTATTATGACATGAGTTGTTACGGGTTACTTTACTTTACGGTCTAAAGTTACTGGGCGACAGCGTTCTAATCACGTCGAGCATGATGATGGACGTCTGCTACCGTCACTCTTGGGCAGTGAAGCATTAAATGTGAGTGAAGTGGTGCGTGTCATATCTAGTGTTAGTGTCGATCATCAGACTGATGTACTTTAATGTTCCAACTCCAATAAGGTTGATAAGTGGCTTGAATTATCAGTTGATAGTTACCGGAGTTCTTGCTGAAAGGTTGAGAAGTGGTAACGATTTGCAGTGGAATTGTGAAGTTTGAGTTGTTGTTATCAGCTCATGTTGACTTGACTTGACATGGTACTCTCAAATTTGATGGAATGGAATTTGGGCGTACTTACAATTACGTTGGTGACTGTCAACAACTGGCATTGACACCTCGAACTGTAACGTGTAAAGTACGAGCACTCGGTGCTCGGATATACTGTGGCACAGTGAAACCGACGTAAACGCCTGAGTTGAGTTGGAGCTAGACGTTGTGAGTATATAAGCATCTTGTTATTGGCCATCAATCGAATAAGCACTAAGCACACGGGAGCACTAATTATCTGGCAGCTGCAGCTAACGGAAGGCTGAAACATTTTTGACTTCGGCCGACGCTCCTAATGCGTTCAGCCCTGTAAACGTGTAAACGTAGACAGGCACTCTGAAAGTTGAGACATGACTCCGCTATATTCCGCGATAATTCGCGGCGACAATCCGCGATTGGCGACGCTCACCCACTCTGCCTGGGGAACTCATTACTTGTGAGGGAACACTCTGGGAAGTGGTCAATGCCGGGGCCATGATTCGTACAAGTCTCATCTGAGAACTAAATCCGTGTCGTCATTTCCATTTCCATTTCCTGCTTCCACCGACCGGCTGGTGGATTTACATACGACGTCACCCTTTTAGCACCGATAGAAGATCAGAGACTAGACTGGTACTAAGATGAGTCTTCTTTCCCCAAGTTGGTGCACAAATTAGCCGGTTGACACATTTAGTCATGATCAGCCGTTTGTCGAGTCAACTTGTACAATCATAGAATACGTGTCAGATACACTCCATCAGCTTCACTCTTCAGGAAACTATTCCCCACACTGCCATCTCCGCCGTCTGACTGGTCTTACTGTCTAGTGTCACACCAACTTGTCACGAGTACGGATATCAACCGTTCGTTCGAAATCCTTCAATGTCAAGATCAATATGAATTACCCCCCGACCGATAGTCTGTAGTGTGCAGTGTGCAACTTGCACAATAAGAGCACGCAATTACTCCACAACGAGCGACTTGAAACCTGTCACCCAATTCATCTCTTACCAAAGAGTGTAGGACTCCTTCCCGGCCATGTCTCTGATGGAATATTCAATCGAAGGTTATATAAATACTCTCATGAACCCTTACTTACGGATAGCCTCAAGCAACTGTAATTCTTAACACTATCTATCAATCAACTAAACATCATCATGTCCGGCGCATTCACTCAAGACCTGGAAAAAGGCACCGTTTCAAACAGAGACTCCTCGACTTCTATAGACAACATTACAGCTGCCCCAACTTGCATCAACGATGACTCTGATGAGACGAGAAAGGACATTGGAAACACAAACACTTTGGGATCAAGTATTTTGAGAGTCACAACGTCTTCAGCAGGAGATGTCATTTATTTGGGAAATCAAGCATTTCACAAGGCTGATTTACTCAATGCTTTTGGTGGTGATTTCAACCCTGGTTTACACGCTCCACCTCGTCGTCCAATGGGTAATCCTGTTCCTTTAGGACTAGTTGGTTTCGCTATCTGTACTTTCACTTTGGGTTTCGTCTTGGTTCAAGCTAGAGGAATCACAAACCCTCAATTCATGGCTGGCCCAGCTTTGTTCCTTGGTGGTATCGTCACTACAGTTGCTGGATTTTGGTGTCTAGTTGTTGAAAATACATTTGGCGCTACAGCTGTTGGTGCATTTGGTGCTTTTTATATGAGTTATGCTGGAATCTTGTTGGATGCCTTTGGGGTTGTTTCTGCTTATGATGATTTGCCAGGTGAGTTTGATAACATTATGGGATTCTTCCTGATGGGATGGACGATTTATGCGTTCTCCATGTGGTTATGTACTTTCAAAGCCACTTGGTCATTTTTCCTCATTATTGGATTCGTCGTTCTTTACCTGTTTGTGTTGATGGTTTCTTATTTCACAAACAACTTGGAAGTTAGAAAAGCTGCTGGAGTGTTTGCAATTCTGGCTGGTATTTGTGCTTTCTACGCTATCTTTGAAGGTGTGGCTAATAAGCAGAACTCATACATTGTAACTCCTCAACTTCCAATGCCTGGTGCACCAACAGTTTAGCGTCTAGATCTCGTATGAACTACGCCAAATCAAAGTCCTAAATATTATGTATACTATCATGAAAACACACACATCATATAATTACCATCGATAAATCTTCGTAAAGCCTTGATACGAATCACTGCGACATTTGATTGAGGATATGTGCCAGTTTTAGAAGATCTCGTAATCCTAGGATCCGAACTCTGAGCACCTTGAAATCAACTAATATGACACAAAGTCATGTCAATTGCCGATGGCCGATCAATACGCTGAGTAATCGGTTCATACTCTTTTCAACCGAGCTCCATAAACACAAGCTGACCGGGGATACTGTCCAGTCTATTTCCACCGCCCAAGTTACCTTCATTAAAGTCCCGGATGCCGTGTTGTCGTCATCTTCTGAAAATATGTACCTATATAGTGTTTTGTATGTATTGATGAAATTTATGTGTCAAATATTTAGTCACGTGATATAAATACAAAATCCATTATAGACTTTATCAGATCTCTATATTTGAAGTCTTTAAGCCATAAGTAAGATGGATAGGAAACTGTCCGATACAATGCATCACCAGATCTTAAAGTACCAGATTCACAGAGCTACGGACTTTGAATTTGCTGACTTTATCGGTCTCTGTTTTTCTCTTTGTGTACGCAGTGTTATTGTATAATAGATCTCACAATTTATGAGAAGCGAGATGTTAAATCATTTAAGAGCACGGATCCACAATTTTGACATCCTCTTTCTCATTTACTGATCCACACTATTATATAGAACTTTATTAAACTTGAAATCCCCCTAAAATGCTTATCTTACCTCTCTTAGTCGGCTCCGCTGCATGTCTCTCCACAATAAATGAGTGTTTCTCGAACGATCTACCACTCAAAGATCAAGCTATTGCCATCGAACTATTAAGACAAGGTTATGACATCAGTGATCTGAAAGTCATCGGTGATAATGATACCATTCTGGTTAACCATCCAGGAAAGCTTGAACCTGATGTCTTCACCGAAGGATACGGTAATTTAATCTATAAAAGTCTTTATCGTCATCGTGATAAAAGCATCACACAGGTATGTTATTCTTATAATATCACTGAAAGACCTTCTATATGGTTTCCTCTCAAGAGACATTACTTTCCCAAGCCGGAAGGATACGAATACCCACCAGTGCTAGAGATCAAACTGATTGAACATTTCTATTGGTATAACAAGTTTATGGAGCTCGTCACCTTGTGTTGTGTATTAGGAGCATGCGGTGCCTTCATAGGTCTGTGTAAATGGCTCGGAATAGATGTTGTTGATGATGATGATGATTATGAAAAAGAGACTGATCTATCACATACTCAAAGTCGTCAACATTTCAGGATTGAAGAGCTCAAAGCCAGATTATTGGCCCACGTACCTCAAGGACAGAACAATATCGTTGTATGTTTCGTCACGCCAGCCGTGTTAGATGATACTGCCTTGAGTGATATAATTGAGGACTTTAGAGTACAAGTATCTCAACAAATATCTGAACAAGACGCTCAAGAAGATTCAGACTTTGATGATAGGTTCTCAGAGACGACGTATGATCCAATAGAACCATTACCCACCCCGATAATAACACCAAGATCATCCCGAACTTCCTCTTTCCGTTACTATGATTCATACGATGCATCGATGTATGATCAAGACCCGTCGTTTGATCTATTCGAACCGGATGATTATGACGAGTACGACATTGATGATGATGATCATGTGTATGATGATCAAGATCATGAAGTTTCATCGAGTCAGAGGATTCAAGACTTCATGGCTGAGAGACGATTCATGGAGCATCTTATACCGGACGAATTCATGAATGATATGAGAAGACGTGGAAGAATGAGGTATGATGATGTAGCGAAAGGGTTTGTGGAGGATATAGAGTATGATTCTGAGTTTGAGTTCTGAGTCAGTGTCAAGAGATGCGAAGAGGTGCTGAAGGTGAACCTCATACTTAAAGAAAAGGTGGAAAGGATTCATAACATTCGTAAATAAATATAAATTGATAGCAATGATTGTAGCTGATTCAGTTTATTGTGTGTGCTGTAGTTTCAACAAGTTACTATCGACTCTATCATCAATATTCCAAATGACCAAAGATGAAGGGACGACTTTTTTGAACTTCTCACCATAACTCTTGGTCAACTTCCAATAGAAAGGATTGAACAAACCATGTTTTGAAAGATATGGGATAGTTGGACTGAAGTTCATCTTTGCACTATGATTGAAGTTCATAGATGGATTAATTGCTGAGTCAATAGAAGGTTGAGTGACATTACCAAACTTCAGGAAATCAACGGTATAATTAATGATCTTGGACACGTTCTTCATTTGAAACAGTTTAGGTTGTCCATTATCTATACTATCATCGTTTATCACCAGAACAACATTCGTTAACAACTCACCAAATATCTGACTCTTCAACATATCATCTTCAAGATCGTCCAGATTTGATAGTAAACAATCTCTAAATTCAGGCCATATGATGAAATTGATCCAATATGGGTATTTTGTACCTGTTTGTCTCAACAAGTAACGTTGAAGTGTTGTTGGATGGAAGAATTGATGTAGAATGGAATAAAAATTATCATATTCGTTCAAATTCGTCAAGATCAAATCAATCGAATTATTGAAATCTTTAGAGATCAACCATTTAGTCAAATTGGCTTCCAACGAGGCATATAGTTTCGAATATGTCTCATTATAAGGATTGAACAAGATAGAATGGATTGATTCCAATTTCGGGTTGGATAAGCAACATAGCAAAATCTGTCCACATAGCCATTTCACACCACCATAAGCAAACGTATAATGTTGCAGGTCAGGGATCTTCTCAAAGATCTCATTAGCATATGAACACACCATGTTGATGATCATAGGAGACTCGATGAGTGCCAATGCGTCGGATTGATTGGTGTTTTTGATGGATGTTGTGAAAAGGATCCCAATTTTGTTGATAACATGAGAATCATAAGCTGGATTGGTCACAAAACTGGTGGAAGTAGGTGCTTGAGGAATTGAGTAGTCGATGGTGAAGTTCTTGTAGAGAATGTCTTGATTGATTGCCTGGACGTCGCTCACTGGGAGAGGAACGCTCAATTCTTCGTCTTCTTCGTCTTCATCGTCATCATAAATATCATCATCGCTATTATCATTGCTAGCCTCAACTTGGTTTAAAGTGGACAGAGTGCTGAGGTTTGCCTTGTTTAGGACGCTGAAGACGGATGTGTCAAGGTACTTCTTCAATTCCAGGACATCTGTGTTGATGGTGTTCATTCTCGAGATGACAGTGTTGTAGATGATGGAGAGCTCATCGTTGGACTTATTATCATACAGACAGTCATTAAGCTTCTTTGTGAGAAAATCGCATTTCGCCTCGAGCTCCTGCAATTTCTGCTGCTGTTTGGCTCTGTGCTTCCTTTGGGAAAGCTTGTTCTGCAATCTCTTTTTGTCCATTGCTTCAATTGACGACAACTCCGACTGATTTAATGAGTGATAGTCTAATACTCACGGTGGAAATTCCGTGATTATTTAACCACCGTTAATTCTGGGTTATTTATACTCGGGCAGGGCTAGGCTACTCCGAGTCTATTTCCAGTCCATGATTGTCAAATCAGTGGTCTGGAGAGACTAGGAAAGAATAAATAGAGAGACTAGCTTAGTTTGCTCTCCACTTTATAGGAATCCGCTATTTATGGCTATCAATAGCTATTCATGGTAGCTAATCTCGGTTATAAATATGGAGTAATCGCCATTGGCCTGCGTTGTTTATGGTTATGGAAATATTGATACACATCATTAAAAATAATGCCTAAAGCCTACGTTATCATCGACTTGCAGAACGACTACTTTTCTGGCGGACTGTTCCCTTTAAAGAACATTGATAGTGCTAGTACCAATGCCGCAAAGTTCCTCGAATTTGCAAGATCGAACAGCGAAGAGTACAAAGTGATCCACGTTCGCCATGTGTTTGCTGATGGTGTTGATGCCCCTTTCTTCACCGAGAACACTGACGGTTCACAGATCAACGAGGTTGTCAAACCAATTGAGAATGAAATTGTCATCACAAAGAATCATCCAAACTCGTTCATCGAGACTAAACTGGATGAGATTTTGACACAAAATGGCATTAAAGAACTCGTTGTTAGTGGCGCAATGACCAACATTTGTATCGAGGGAACCGTGAGACATGCCAGTGAGATCGGTTACAAAGTAACATTGTTGAAAGACGCCGTTGCAACGAGAGATTGGGAATTTGATGGTGAAACCGTCGACTATAAAAGCGTAAATACCGCAGTCTTTGCTACTTTGAGTTTCAATGCTTACGCTGAACTGGTCACCACGAAAGAGGCAATCTCCGCTTAGTAACACACTACACTTATGTATATAGACTCAGTAATTTGTTTACTGAATGAACTCTCTATTTAGCATCTTCCATCTGTTGATCTTCTGATCCTTCGTTTGTGGCATTATCATTTGTACTTGTAGCAGCATCCCCATTTCCACTCTCTGGTATACTTTCCAGTGGAGGTTCTTGAGGTTGCTGTGTCTGCTGTTGTTCTCTGGCCTGTCTAGCTTGTTCCTCTTCCAACGATAAACGTAATGCCAACGCAAGATCTGGATCCATGTTTGGATCTGCACCAAAATCAAACCCTTCACCTCCACCGAATCCATCACCTCCTACACCTCCGAATCCTCCAACGTTGTCCTCACCGATTATGATAGGCGATGACGCAATGACTTCATATAGTAATCTATGTTCGGTTGGTGGGACTGTTACTAGATGTGAGTTATCATGAGAATTCACTATCGAGATGAACTTCTCCAATTTATCAGTGTTTATGGATTCCTCACCATAATTGATGAAATCTATAGCAATGTTGTTTTTCTTCATCTTCTTGGCCAGTTTCTCCATATCTTTCTCGGTATCCTTGATTGGACTTCCAATAAATGCAATGATTCTCTGATGTTGTACTTTATTCTGACGATGTTTCAATGCCAACGCAGCGACTTGGATCCCAGTAGTGAAGTGTAATCCACCGCTAATTTTCAAGTCGTGGATCCCGCTCAAGATCTTTCCGTAATCGGTGGTCAGCGTACTCAGGACTTGTGGTCCATCACCACCGTATGCAAGTAATCCCACCGTGTTCTCTGGGTTGGAGTTGACTTTTGATTGGAAGATCAGATCAACGGCATCGAGTTGTGCCTCGAATCTAGTGGAGGGATAGTCCCCATTTCTGGTGAATTCAGAGTTGTCAATGACGATCAGTGTGGCTTCCAGAACCATCTTTCCAGTCTAATTAACGCGCAATTGTTCTTTTAATGGGATCGTTTGTTTGTTGATGTTGTTGTTGTTCAATTCGGTGGCGAGTTACATTTTCCATACTGAAAATGACGTTCGCGAATAGTACAAGTTCGCGGTGGATTCACTACAATATCATAACCATCTATTCAATCACCTTAAAACTCAATAAACAGTTGAAAAGATTAGTCAATTCACACTATTTGAGAGCCCAAAATGAGCATGCGGTCCAGCGTGATGACGCTGAGGACGGTCAAACGCGGTAAAGACGATGTCCTCACAATCGAGAGCAACGACTCGCCGCTGAAAAGCACGCGGAACACCGCCAGAAGAACCGACATATCAAAGACAGATCAGTCGAAACAGCCGCTGAAAGAACGAAATGAAGATGGCGAAGAGGAAGGAGAAGAACAAAGTGGGAACGTGAAACATCTGGATTATGCACCGGTCACATTGACCGCGACATTCCATGACCAGCGATTGTGTGATGATACTGTTGCAATCAACATCCAACACCTGCCCGGAGCCAAAGCTGGTGATATCGCAGAGCTGGAAGGGAACAATCATAAGAAGTTACTGTTTGTCGTAAAACAGATGAACGATGAACTACTTAGAAGAAATAAGACGTCACAGATCTCCATATCTTCCGCTGGCTCGTTACAATCCGTTTTGGGGCTCTCCACAAGGAGTCCTGTCGTTGTGAAGCTGAAAGATAAAGAAGCTGTTGAGGCTGATCTTGTGGAGTTCCTTGTCAAGGATATCAGTTTGACTAGAGGTGATATGTGGGAACTGTCCTCTTTAATGAAAGATTCCTGCGTGTTCAAGTCTCAGAGAGTCACTTACCTAGATTCTATCAGATTTACCGTTTCATCAATCTATAGTTTTGGAAAGAAGAAGTTTTCAGGATACATTGGAGAGAGAACAAAGATCGTGTTCAGATCTGAATCAGCAAGATTGGTATTCATGATTCAAATCACCGAAGAAATGTATCATTTCCAAGAAGATGGGGAAGTCATGTTTCACAAAGTCATCAATTCTTTATTTCCTTCGATCTTCAAAAGATGGAGAGAGGAAAGCACTCATCATCTGATAACAATAGTCTTTGCTGCCAATGTTGACTTCACTGGAAGCTCACTGAATGATCTGAAACTTGGTGAAAGACCACAGAACACAAAGGATTACTATAGAGTTGTGGTTGATCAAGTTAACATTGTCCATTGGAACGAAATCATGGTATCATTGAGATACGAATTTGCAAATTTCAGAAAAGAGATTATAGACTATCAACTAAAGAACGGATTGAATACCAGAAACTCAAAGTTCTTCTTACCAACGGTGAAGTCCGATATACTGAACACCATTAATCTTTCGACAACCTTAATATCTGATAGGTTCAGAGACCCAGATCTGAGACATACAACGACTCACTTCATCGTGATAAGTGCCGGAAATGGGCTTTATGATGTCGAATATGATGACCTGTTGGATACCGGGAAAAGACTGATCAATACTGAGCTATCAATCGATATCATATGTCTAACGCAACCTCCTCTACACATTACTCCATTGTTCAGATATAGAGATAGTTCCGGAAATCTCCACCACTGTGTTCCTGGTTGGATAGACGTGTCATACTGGATGGACAACTCTTTGAGAACAGCACAATGGACACCAAGCTGTAAGATCTATGAGTTACAGATGATGGGTATTATGGAGAACGATATGAATGATGTGACTGTGGAAAATTTGACCACAAATGATGATTTCACTTCGATTGCGGAGTACATGGATGATTATGATAAATCTGTGTTCGGTAAAGGAAAAATACCAACAACTTCACCACCAAATTCGGGTAACACAAGATCGTCGACTGCAAGAAGAATAACATCAAATGCCTCATTACGTTGGAAGCTGTCAAATTCTGCCATCACAAACATTGAGCCTGAAACAACCATCACTCCAATATTCAGTGTTTCTAAAACTGCCATTGACTCATTACAAGAAATATCCAGTCCGAAACTCACATCCAAAAACTCACCTCCTATCGGTGATACGAAAAGAAACCCAAGCTCTTCAAATTCCTCTGTCATCTCCTCGAGTTTCAGACCACTAAGACTATCAACTCCCCCTCTTCAAGATTATTCCAACCATCATCAAATCAAACCAAAGAATAGAGTCTTCTCCTCAGCACCTAAGCATCGGTCCTCCTCATTCAACGATAACAAATCTTCAGGACACGATTCTCTCCAGACGGTAATGTGGTCTGAAATTGATAATATATCAGCTAAAGTTACAAACCTGAAGGAGTTCAATAGTCTGACATTCGGTAAATGGCACGATGTGTTTCCCGAAGGCATCAAGAGAAGAACCATTAAGTGGAGATCTCTATTATCGCCTTCTGAACTACCAGTCACCACTCCAATTTTTCCTTCCTTGGATGATTTTGAGAAGAATTTCACATTCCAGACACATTCTGTTTCAATGAGTCCTGAAAAGGAAAAGTATATGACAACCGAAGGACTATTCAGAGAAATGATACACTTGAGACTAATGATGGGATTCCAGATTTGTTGTGGTGATAAAGTCAACTTGGTCGAAAACAAGAGAACCTTTGAAGGTGATTCGTCATTATTGGTGAAATACATATCTGAAGACGATAATGGCTCGATGAAAGGATCAAGAATTTATCTTTCGCTAGATGAAGAAATCCATAGGATTTCATGTGATTTTGAAGGAACTATCAACGTTCAAAGATATCATCGTTCAGGAGATCACGAAAAGTTATATCGCACCTCTTTTGATAAGATAATGATCAAGACGAGATATCAACATAATTATCACTTATATGATCCGAACCCATTGGTTCTTAAGCCAAAGTTCGTCAACTGGAATAACTATGATCAATGGATCGCTGGGTATGAAGATGATTATGACATAAGTGGTGATTCAGACTTGAAACTTCATAGAGTTAAGTTCGTTCTCTTACCTTCAGAAATACCTAAGAACACTTCGCTGTTGAATACAAGCAATAGTGATAGTAAAGGTGAGATGTTGACTCAAGAAGAATTGAGGGTCGAAGGCTTGAGAAAGTTGATTGCTACGCTTCACCGTAACGCATTCACACCTGGTGCTACTAGTAAATCCAGAGCCAGAACCAAGGAAGAAGCATTACCAGAGATCAACTTCTACACAGGTGATTTGATCTCATTTCTCGAGGAACAATCTGCTGCTAGTAATCTGGATCATTCGTTAAGCAAGACAACTTCGAGATCACTGGCGGATAACTTGATGAATCAAGAGGCAACTTTAGGTGAGATATCAAGAGAAATGCAAGGCAACAAAGGTGTCAAACTGATTGACAGAAGATGGCATTGGAAAGTCCACAGAAACTGTTTCTTGGGCTTTGAATTCGTGAGTTGGTTGGTTGAAAATTTTCAAGATATCGATACAAGAGAAGAAGCTGTTGAGTATGGTAACAAACTTATGGAACGAAAGTTATTTTACCATGTTGAAAATCGTCATAAGTTTTTGGATGGTTACTACTTCTACAGGCTAGAACAGGTCCCTATTGAGCCAGTCATCACTGAAGACACGAAAGGTAGATCCAGATCAAGCTCTATCGGCAGTAAAAATTCAAACTCAAACTCCAAGTTCAACATAACTCCAATTTTACAATCGGTGAAAAACTCTGACGATACTTCAACAAGTTCATTGAACAAAGTGAAATCTGATGTTTCTGTCATCAACACTCCAATGACTCCAAATCAACAGACTAAATCATTCATTTTAAGTCATCCTTTGAAACTTGATCTTGACCCAAATCACAAGTCATACAAGCCAGAAGTGTTGAAAGTACACTATGATACAGTTCATAATCCAAATCATTGTTTCCACGTCAGACTAGAATGGCTGATCACTACTCCAAAACTCATTGACGATACAGTCAATAGTTGGTCAAGAATGTGTGAAAGATATGGATTAAAACTGGTCGAGACACCATGGAATGAACTGTGTGAGATTCCAAAATTGAATCCATTCCATTCATACGTTGATATCAAACTGGCTTTCAACCCATGGGATCCATCAAACTCTACAGTATATGATGAAAGGATATTGAAGAGTTCTAGATTCTTTTATCACATTTACCTATTAGAACACTCTGGTTTCTTGATGGATAACAGAGCATCCATGTTCTTCCAGGAAGAAACAAGTCAATCGAACTTTGAGATCAGATATTCTTGGGGTAAACCAAGATTCAAATACGCTCAGTATATCCATAAGACAGGAGCTTACATTGCCGAGATTAGAGACACCGGTGACTTATTCCTTGCACCAAACAACACCCATATTGCCAGAGTGAATGTTGGAAACGTCTCCATCGGCTCGAACGCCAACAATAATCCTAATTTCGTACTGGACTCCCAGAACATCATGTTGGAGTTTAGAAGAACATGTTTTGATGCCAACAAATTGAAAGAAATCTTCATCAAAGCTAAAGAAGGATGGGACCAGAACTTCAGTAAGAACAGTGAGGTCCCAAGATCAAGCGGTGCACTCAGCCCAATTCCTGACGATCTGACACTTTGAGTATAATACATCTGCATTCATCTTTCTGTGACAATGTAGGATCAGGTAAGACAAGCTAAACTTCTGATAACGCAGATCATTGTTTTTGTGTCAAAAATAATTCGTTTCTGTGGCAATTGTGATTAATTTGAATATTTCAAACTTCAAAATTTCCCAATAAGCTTAAAAAAATACACTTCACTCAGCTGAGACCAAGTTTCTGGAGTAAGTTATATCACAGCCTTTGATTGTCAGTCACCAAGTTAGGTAGTAAAGTGTTTTCTGTCTAGGAGGGATCTAGGAGGGATCTAGGAGGGATCTAGGAGGGTGCGGAAAGGAGGGATCGAGGAGGGTATAAATCAAAGAAGGAAGGGAGCGTACGTTACGTAAAGGATGGTGCTAACCGAGAGGAAGAAGACGATTATAGCCTGATGAGTCTATCAAAAAGGACATTACAGATCCCATGATGAAGAGTAGATGTTGAACTAGAAGGTTAAAGGCGGCGGGCCGTTGGTATCTGACGGGGAAGGTCATGCAGACTTGTAGCAGCAGTTAATATCTTGTAAGTCTATCCCTATTAGTCGTTGCAGTCCCAAGAGTGTCTGAATTGATCATAGATACGGTGTCAACCTAGAATCATGTGTATCGTATCACTAGATAATGACTTGAGCTTGACCGAGTCAATCAAGTCATCGATGTAATCAATGGTTAGCTGCTAAAGAAGATGACCATCATCGTTAGTCTCTGATTCAGAAACAAAGTTAGACGAACTCCTTCAATTGAAGATTTACCCTCCATTGATAGTTTCCCTAGAATCTATATTTGGTACACGCCACATAAGCATACCAGGTACTCTTTAGACTTGAGTATAGGATATCGTCCTTCAAGTATCTTCAAAACTGTGAATCTAGCTGGATACCTATGTATGTTCATATGATATATCTAGTGAATCTAATTTAATCAACATCCAAACACATAAATTATATATCAGCCAAAATATCCCCTAGAATTCATAGCTAATGTTCGGCTTTGAACTTTTGACCCAAAAACAGCTTGCAACACATTTTAGGTCAAATCATGAGAAAATTCGCGGAGACGTTCAGTTGAGCCGCTGCCCAGGTACATCTTAGTTTGGCTGTTAGCTAACATCATGTCTCTGACGAGAGTCTTGAGCGTAGTAGTGTATCTGATTGATAAGTTCTCAAGGTAGTCCATTAATCTCTAAAATTTTTGTCTTACCAATAAATCGATACCTCAAATAAAGAATCGAAGTTTATCTTCTCAATCTGTCGCATCAACAATCTTCATGCCATCTTATGTGTCACGGTTAAATTAAAATTATATCGGCAAAATAAAACTAAAGCTGTATACTCAGATATCAGCTTTGAGATGCTTCACAAGCGAAGGCTTGAGCAGCTGTAGGAGATGAAGAGAGATCTGACATAACAAATTGGCCTATAATACGTCAAAATCAAACGTCTGGCTGAATGTTTCTCTTTGTGGACAATGTAATTAGTGTTTTTTCATATTAATCGTTTCTGTGGTAATCGACTTTCAATATTTCAGACTTCAAAAATTTCCAGAAATCTTAACCAACTACACTTCACATCTTCAAGACAATATCGAGCTGGAGTAAGTACAACCTTTGATCACCAATCACCAAGTTAGGTAGTAAAATGTTTTCTGTCTAGGAGGGATCAAGGAGGGATCTGGAAGGGAACAAAAGCTTGAAGAAGACAAGCCAAGCCGACCAACCAATGCGAAAGATTGGTCCCAGGCGTGCTCTATGAGCCGCCAATACCTACCTCCCCAGGCACCGTGATTAAAGCGGTGCCATTCTTGGGGAGATGAACCCTGTGACGGCTACTGTCTGTCCGTTTTCCTGAACTGGCCATAGTTAAGGCCAGAACCAAAGTTGAGGCAAAGTACCTAGCACACACAGTCGCTGTATGTGACAACTAGAAGGCTAAAAGGATGATACATTTGCTAGGAATACCAACTGGCTCACAGTCCAGCTCTACTGAAATCGGTAGATGTGACTGTGATTATCTAAAACGGGCTAGTCATGGCAAGTCGTTGTCGTCATACGTCAAAGTTTTGGTATCTGAGGCCAGTGTATAGAATATGTAGGATGATAGTATTCAATACAGACACACCGCAGTATGACTGGCTATCTCTCTCCAACACATTATCGACTATTGGAGCGTAATTTGGTATGAATCACGCTATAATTCTTAGCAATGTACACTTCGGCTGTTTGGGATAGACAATGTGATATTAAGCTTCTTGATTACCGATGGATGATTATACCTATACAACTCATCGCGCTCTCTTCCATGAATGTACTCTGATCAACATCCAAACAACTAGAATGAATACCACTTTATACCTGCGGTTTAGGTTAGTGTTATATTTTGGCCGATGTTCTTTTTTTCTCAAAAATCAAACATTCCTCCATCCCAAAAGACGTTCAGCAAAGTTTCCCAAACACTTTTGCCATGTTTCTTGTTTGAAACTTGGGCGTTCCTGAACTCCCACGGCACAGGCAAAAACAAGTCGATAGGACACTTATATACGTTTAACCAGGTTACTAGCTACTTTGGGTATACTGGTCTTATATTGTAGGATAAAGGGGTCTACAGAGTGTTTTAATCATTAGCTCATTAATTAATCGTTGTTATCTGTGGCTCCTCTTCGCACTCATAAGTAAGTTTATTGGGTCAGAAGAACTATCAATCTCATCTTCAATCTCATGTTCTTTTGCATCGACGAATTCATCTAGCTCATCTTCACTATCACTGTCACTTATCACAATCACTTCTGTATTCTTGGACTGAGATTCTGGCACTGTGAACTGATGACTGACTGAGTGATTTGTAGTTTGTGGTTGAGCAGTGGACACACAATCAGTGGTTTGAAGGGCGAATGATTCATGGAGCGTTGATGGTGTTCTAGTTGCAGCAAAGACATCAAATCTCGTCTCTAGATCTCTCACTGGACGTTTATGGTGATGATGGTCCGATGGTGTGTGTAGTTTTGAGATATAGTCCAAAGTTTTACCTGGGAGGAATCCAATCTGATGAGCTGATGGTCTTGGTTTTGGTGTTGGTCTTTCTCTTGGTGGACGAGGCTTTAGTCTTCCATTTATATAGACTATTGGAGGATACATGTGCGGATCACGTGGAACTATAGGGAGACATTGATTTTCTGGTGAAGGTGAAGATGATGGTGATGGGGATTGCGTGGAGTGATGATGGTGGGATGGTGGGTGTAAGTTCTTGATGTAGTCTAGAGTTTTGGCTGCTAGGAAGCCCACCTGGTGTGATAGTTGAGCCGAAGGCGTTCTTGATAAACGAGTTCTCTCCTCAATTGGACTGGATGGATGATATGAAGCAGGAAGTCTTGGTTTCTTGAAAGGTTTAGTTGGTGTGAGTTCGTCATCTCTTCTATGATAAGTTCTCTTTGGGGAAGATAGTCTCGTTGGTGTTCTCTTTCTCGAATCTGGTGGTGTCAATAGACTGATTGGATCAGAGTCATCATTTTGGACTGAAGTGTTGCTGGGTATGAGAGATTTTTGCATCTGTGGCAATGGAATTGAGGTTCCTGACAATCTTTTGGTGAAGCCTTCTTTCAATCGTGTATACTTTGGTGTTTGTGGTACTCTTGGAATTGAGAATTCACAATGAGAATCAGAGTGATTGATCTGGGGTGTGGATAGGCTTGTAACGTCTGGTCTTGATTGGGCATAGCTTGTTGTATATGATGGTTTTGATCTGGATCTTGGAGTTGGTCTTGGAGTTGGTCTTGGAGTGAGGTTGGGTAATAGAGAAATAGGATCAGGCTCATCCAGTGCCATAGAAGCATCATGAAGAAACGATGAGGGTAGGTTTGAAGAGGTATATGGCAATGATCTTGCTGTAGGTTTTGGTGTCAATTGTGGAACAGCACGTCTTGGAGTTGCATGTGGTGTTTTATTTGAGGGAGCCAGCATGAGCATTGAGTCAGAGATAGGGCGTGATGTTCTTTTAGGTGAACTCGCTCTTGTGGGAAGTCTAGTTGACGCTTTTGATGGTGTAATGATGTTGAGTGGATCAGCAGCTGGGTCACATGCTTCTCTGTAGATTTTGTTGGTGTCATCATGATAATCCTCGAGGTGTACCTGGTCATCCCAGATGTTGGTTCTGTCTGAATCTCGCAGTCTTTCAACATGACCGGTATTGTACTCAATCTCAAATCTTGACAAGTCTATAATATCACCTTGATTGCTCTCGTCGAACTGACTATATTTGTCGATGATCGATTGCCATACTGACTTCACTTTTTTACTGGCCTCGATGTTTCTTCTGCTGAGATCGGCCGGACTGTATTTCTCAATGATATGAGATTTGACTTTATAGTAGCTGTCTCTCAACTGATAATCTTTCTCCTTAAATTTTGACACATCTTCACGAAGTCTATCGTCCTCGTATATTCTGTCTTCCATCTTCTTTGAGGCGTAACGAGAACGTCTTTTATAGTTGTATCCACTTTTGACAGTTTGATCATCATTGTCATTGTCACTGTCACTATCGCTCTCCAGCAGAGAATCTCTCAAAACAGCTCTGTTTGAGGTCAGTTTTCTGGGGAGAGGTGGCAGTCTTGTCCTGTTTCCAGAATTGCCGTTGACTTTCGACAGCAGCAGCATCTTCCGACCAAAATCTGTGTGAATCTCTGTCTTTAATTTAACACTAATCTCCGTTATTTAACGAAATGGAATGAAATAAAATAAAAATTAAGTACGCGCGATCGCGAAAATTTAATGGAGCCGCCGGTGGCAGATAAATATTACCCGATTAGGCAATTTCGTCAATTTGAGACATTATCGAGTCAAAGAACTTTTGGCTGTATTCAAGTAGTCAGTTATGGTGTACTAAGCTTAATCCGATTGCTGAACCAGATTTTAAGAGGTCAAAATAATCGCACTTTGAAGTAACGAGGATAAATACGCGATTATTACCGGATTCGGTCAAATATCATACGAACAAACATCATGAAAATCTGAAAAACACAACAAAAAATAAGCTAAAACCCACTGTTTCTGGTGTTTGTTGTGCGCTGTTCGAGATGGTGTTCTTCATGAGAAACAACATGTCGCGACTGGTGCGACCATCCTTCAACTTCTCGAGAAATACGTCCCAGTTGGCGCAGAATATCCCGTTAAAACACTCTAATTACATTAGATCAAATCCTAAAAAAGTGTTACTGGGAACGCTGATCGTTGGGGCGGGTGTCGGTTATGTGGCTAGTGATACTTTCCACGATGGTGTGAATCATGTTTATTTGACAGCTGGAAGAGTTGGCGTCGTTACAAACGCAACCATAAAGTGTTTCTATCATTATAAGAAGGTGCTTAGTACCGAACACAAGGATAAGAAAGAACACTATGACGCTCTATCTGAGTGTCACTTGAAGTGTGCTAAGATCACACTGAGAGCATTGGAGAGAAATGGTGGTATTTACATCAAATTAGGTCAACACGTGTCTGCTATGACTTATCTATTGCCTAAAGAATGGACTGATACTATGATTCCATTACAAGATAAATGTCCAGAATCGACGTATGAGGAGATTAATCAGATGTTCAAACATGACTTGAACATGTATATCGATGAGATCTTCACAGACTTTGTCAAGAAGCCTATTGGAGTGGCATCTTTGGCACAGGTCCATATCGCAACGTTGAAAGAAACTGGTGAGAAAGTTGCTGTCAAGTGTCAACATCCCTCATTGAAGGAATTTGTTCCATTAGATGTCTACTTGACTCAAAACGTCTTCAAACTTCTGGACATCTTCTTCCCAGAGTATCCTCTTACTTGGTTAGGTGATGAACTGCAATCTTCAATCTATGTCGAGTTAAACTTCAACAAAGAGGCCGAGAATGCAGAAAAGACAGCCGATTACTTCAAGGCCTTCCAAGGAACTACAGCATTGAGAATACCCAAGATAAAAGCATCAACCAACAGAATCTTAATCATGGAATACATCGGAGGTGAAAGATTGGATAATCTGAAATTCATGGATGATAACAAAATCTCTAGATCCGAGGTCTCATCTTGTTTATCGCACATCTTCAACAATATGATCTTCACACCTGGTGTCGGTATTCATTGTGATCCACATGGAGGAAATCTTGCCATCAGAGCCAAACCTTCCAAGGGTGGGAATTCTGAAAACACACATAACTTTGAAATCATCCTTTATGACCATGGTCTATACAGAGATGTCTCAACACAGATGAAACGAGACTATGCACATTTCTGGCTTGCTTTGATTAACAAAGACACTGAAAAGATGAAGATCTATGCACATAAATTTGCTGGTATTGAAGAGGATCAATTCCCGTTGTTCGCCGCTGCCATCACTGGAAGGGATATCAAAACTGCCTTGAACTACGATATAAGTCAAGTCAGATCGGACCAAGAAATCAAAAACATGAAGGATGCATTGACTAGTGGTGAACTATTAGCTGATCTGATGGGTATACTAGCGAAAATACCAAGAGTCGTATTACTAATAGTGAAGACTAACGATCTGACGAGAAACCTGGATGAAGTTCTTCAGAACCCATTAGGACCAGAGAGAACATTCCTGATACTCAGCCAGTATTGTGCAAAGATCGTATATCATGAAAATCTAGAATTGGCAAGAACACAAGCTTGGTATCATAGATTCGTTTCAAACTTCAAAAGCTGGATAGAGTATGAACACATCACCAGTAGATTGTTCTTGTATGACATGATAATGCTGTTCAAGAACTGGTTTAGAACTCCAACTATTCATCAATGAACTATATGAACACCAATTAACTAGACCAATACTCATAGCTTGCCAATTACATAAAGCATATATTTGTCATTAATGTCATGAATATAGGAACGTACAAAGTGATCAGACTCTCTTCTTGTCACCCAGTATCCCCCCGAATGAGAATTTCTTCTTCTTAGCAAGTGCAGCTTCTTTGTTGGGAGACCCTTCGATCTTCTCCAGTGTTAACACATGGTTCGTATTAGGATTCGTGAATGAACTTAAATGGTATGATGATGGTGATGATGGGATCTTCTTTGATGATGAAGATGCATTTGAAGGTCTTCTCGCATTACTGGCAGGCGTAGATATCGTTATGGTGGCATTTGTGAGCTTTGTCGTTGCTGATGATCTCTTGGTCTTGAAGTTCTTTGTGTTTAGTGATGTTTTGATGTTTCCGATACGGCTCTCCATGTCTTTTGTGCTTTCAATCATGGAATGGAGTTGCATTAGGGAGTTTGATTTCGTCATTGATGAACGTCTTGAGATTGAGTTGGTTGATGGTGCAGATGCAGAATTGGACTCAATATGTGAGGTGGGTGGTTGCCTTCTGGATAGTTCCTCATACTTCTGTTTCCACTCATTCAGCTCATTCTTGGTATTTTGATGAGTCAACTGCTCTTTCAAAAGTTCATCTCTTGCGTCAGCAAGCTCTGTTTCAGTGATAATAACTCTTTCAGATACAGCATTGAACTTCTCTTGTAGATCTTTATAAGTGACAGATAGATTCCTTTCATTTTGTTCAATATGATCATGCATGATCTCAATATCCACCAGTTTCGTACTCTGCTGATATAGTTCACCTTGGAGTTTCTTGATCGTCTCATTCAGCTCAGATATCTTCTTACTATGTGCTTTCTCCATCTCATACTTGTCCGATCGAAGTTGTTTCAAATCGTTATTCAGCGTCTCATGCTGACCACGGAGAGTTTCATTCTCCGTGTCCAGCGCCAGTAATTCTTGCTCTAGTTCCTTCTCTAACTCATAACTTGACGCCTGGAACTCACTTAACTCAGTTTCCAATTGCTGTATAGCTTCAATCGCACTTTGGTAGTCTTTGTACTTCACCTGATACATCGGCGACCCTGGAGGCGTCTGTTTTGAGCCAAAATCTAACTGTTTCGTACGAGATATCTCAGGAGTCTCAGGATTGTCCGATATCATGCTCATTTCTCCTTTCACCGAGTCAAGTTGATGGCAAGATCAACAGTTGAATTTGTTGTCTAATTTTTGTGTGTTTTGTTTTCATTTCGGCGTATTTTTACGTAAGCAAATTATCATAATCATTATCATTTTTTTATAACCATGACAATAGAAAAGTTATAACCTACAACAGATTTGAAATGCTTCTGTGTGTATTTTCAATGTCATTGTCATTGCATGTGAGTTTAAAGTTTTTCGAGTTCTTGAAGAACCTCCTGTATCATCTCCTTTGATTGGGAAAGGTACGGAGCTTCTTCCATCCAGTAGTTCAGAACAAGGATAACATTCTCACACGTAGTTTGTAGTTTTTTCTTCTGTGTAAAATGCTCTCTCAGTGTCTTGAATAGTCCAAATGCTAGTATACAACCTATAACTGAGTTTCTCAAGTAGAACCATGAACCAAAGTGTCTGTGGGCGGCTAATGGAAGGTTCAACAAGTCCAACGTTTCACCAGTCTGTCCCACTAGCTGTGATATGAAAGGGTGTTGAGCAATTCCAGCATCGATGTTCATGATGAAGTAAGCAACAGGTCTGAATAACAGCATTTTCCAAGTGATCATTCTCGTTTGTACGAAACTTAACACCTCTGGTAGTCTGACTTCTTCTGATGATAAAGGTGTGGTGTTGTTTGAAGACTCACTATATGTAGTTTCACTATCTGTGATGGATGGACTGAACAGTTGTTCACCTTGTGGCTTTGTGGTTGGTACATCGGCACCAGAACTCTCGGCTTTATGAGCGCTCAATGGCTTGAAGACATAACCATGGCCCTGAATTGTTTCGTTAGAAGTGGCCTCATCATCTTGTAATATCATCTTCAGGTGAGAAACAATGTTGACCTCAATCTTATTGAAATCTTCTAGATATCCAATAATTTTACTAATGAGCACATCCTGTGTCAGGCTTTCCCAATCAAGCTTATATCCTTGATTTGAATCAGTTTTGGGAACGTAAAAATCATTGAGAATGCGGTTCTCCAGTTTTCTCATGACGATTTCTGTCAAGTAGAAAAACCAGCTTAGCTCCTCATTAAGACTCAAAGTACCATTCAGTGGAGGTGTAGGGTAAAGCTCAGGGAAGTCATAATCAACAATACCACTCGACGGAACACTAGGAGATAGTTCGACTCTCAATTCACTCTCATATTTCGTACAGGTGTGGAACACTCTTTCCACAACCCTATACTGATCTTCAGTGAACTTCTGTCCAAGTTTCTTATGAGTTTCAACAATCTGCATAACCAATTGAGATGCATTCAATATTGAATCCCATGCCTTTTCAGGTCTCACATTATACATCCAATAGTTTGCTTTAAGGATATGATATTGGACAAGGTAGATATCATTCTCATCGATCTTTGTTGGATGAAATTTATTGAAAAGTTCTGCCAAAGCATAATATTTCAATGACAGTTCAAATGACTCTGATTTCTCTTCATTTGACGACTTGAAAGATTCCAGGTTCTTCAAAGTTAAAGGTCTTGAAACTAGAGCATTGGCCGTGCATAACAAAAGCACTGGTAATGGGACAGCATTCTCAGGAGCAGCGTAGTTTCCTTGGAACAAGTACAGTTCTGGGTTCTGTTTTGCCTGTGAATCAATACCCTCCACCGTCAGATACATAATATCTGTATCGATGTATGGATTCTTGATCTGAACGTTACCACAATAATCATCAATATACCTCAAGAGATTCAGTTTCAAATCCTCGTTTAGAAACCACATATCCTGAGCATCAAGCTTCGAAACATCGGGAACTTCAGGAGCCGGTGTATCTCTCAATACTTGAAGTGTGTTGTAACTGGCTTTGAATTTACCTTCAAACACTGGCCAGTCAAGCACACTCTCGATCTTTGCATACCACGAGACACCGGCCGCAGCATCTTGTTCTTTATCGTTGAGGTTCGTCAGCTTGGTGATGTTGTCCTCGTGAGGCTTATTGACTCGATAAACACACTTGTTGCCCGACTTCTTGCATGAACCACATGTTGGTCGTTCAAGATCACACCTCACCTTCCTGAAACGACAGAAATCACATGCCGTGACCGTCCTTTTTCTGGTGATGAAAGGTCTTCTCTTTCTAGGCTTAGTTATTGGGCATGGAGGCTTCTCATCAACGATAATTGGCCGCTGTTGGTGTTGGATGAAGTGCTGAGGCTGAAACTGCTGTGGATGGGAGTATGATGTGGCAAACTGAGGTTGAGCATAATACTGATTCTGCACGTTTTGGAAGACTTGGAAGTCCTGGAAGTCGTTGAAGTCCTGGAACTGCTGGAACTGCTGCTCGTCTGTGTCAAGCGGCGGTTGGTTCAGCTGCTGATTGGGATTCGAGCTCATGTTCTCAATAGTTTTTGCTGGCTTTTGATGATGAGCTCTCGATGTCAAGATGTCGTTGCTTTTTGTGAGTTTCACAACCAAACTCCACCAAGACCCCTTCCAACCTGAGATTTTGATTATGTAATACGCGCATACACATATTTCGAACGCTCATTGATCAATTGGCTGATGGTGAGTGTGAGAACTGACTAGGCGGTCACATACTGTCTCAGATGGCTGATCGAGCCATACTGGTCAAAGTGATTTTCATGTACAACTGATTATCTACACACTCACAATATACATATAATTTAATGCATACGAGCCCCGTGCTAGGATTACAATTTCAAACCCCGCCTCTAATAAGCAAAGCCATCAAAACCATGATTAGACGGTTCTATATTGTCCTTTTAGGTGTAGATAGTGAGCCTCTTCCTGTTATAGCCTCTAAAGTCTCATACTTTTTGACGGATTGAATAAAAATTTGGCGAGAAAACTAGGAGTTTATCTGTCCGATTTCCATCAAATTGAGACTTCCAGTCAGGGTTGAAAACTTATCGGACCTCCTTACTTGCTGACATCCTGCTCTACGAAGCAACAGTGTTCAATGAATGAAACCAATGTATGTACTAGTATAAATAGGGTGTTCATCTGACTATGACGTTAATATTGGCGATAAGACGTTGCAGCGATTCGAACATGCAAGAGTAATTAGCTCCCTGATGCCTGATGATCAGCTAGGAACTGGTGGATAATGAACCACATTGTGTTCATGTTTCTTGGCATTTCTCATCGAAAGATACGTGTTCCAAGCAATACTAATCACGTTGACAGCCAATAATTGATGCTGAACAGGAACGAGTCCAAAGTTGAATAATTGAAAGGCAGGCCAGACCATCCAATTGGCTTGCAATGTAGGCCACCAGTTCTGTTTCAGCTTGTTCCACGTTTCATCTGGGGATTTCAGCTCCATTGCACTCATGACTGAGTAGTATAATGGGATTCCCACTGGAGCAAAGCAAAGTTGATCAATTGACATTTTTGTCACCGTACCTCTTATTTTATCCAATGACGGATTGGTCATTGGTTTACCAGGGAACTTCACTCTGGAAAGTACTCTATACCATTTATCACCAACAAAGGAGAAAACCAACGATCCATAGATGATTGATCTCAGTGTGCGTTCAGGCTGGAACTTCTTGTGTATCTCATCAGGGTATAACAACTGTGCAATCACATCACCGGTCCCAAAAAGCGTACCTGTAGCCAATGAATTGGTGATCTTAGGGCTCTTCTGCAAATATGACTGATACAACGCCAACAGAGACATGATCTCAAAGGCAAACTGAATATCTGTGGAAGGATCATTGAAAATGTTGTAAAAAGAACTCGATGGAAAGGCTGATAACAGATCGATTGCGCGCTCATCTCTTCGGTGGTAATATTATATAATCATTATGTAATTAAAAAAGAAAAAAAAAAAACCCCAAATAATTTTGCAGATATTTCGCGAAACGGTTAAATGATTTTTTTGATCTATTTTTATTGGTCGCTGTCAATGTACGTCATATCTATTTTATACGTCGCTGTTGGAAGTGTTATATTCAGTCTGATCAATGTTATCCCAATTGGTTAAGCCGAAATGGGCTTGATGCTTGAAACGTGCAGCTGTATTCTGCACTGTGTGTTCAGGGGCCTCGTGTTATTCGGAGTTTCAAAGTCACAGATGCATGATATGGGCTTGGAAGGGCTAGAATACGCACCGATCGTCTACTAATTTAAGCTAAATGTGGTAATTTTTGACTTTATCGGCACGTTTTTCAACAATTGAATCACAGTTTCATCTGCATTCTGTACTGAAGATGTTCGAGGTACGTGCTTGTCGATAGCAAGGGTGTGTCGTGCCTCTGATGATCGTCAACGCCTCGGGATCTAGGAAATGGCTATATAACCTGTGTGATATCCCTGATCCCCTGAATGATCTGTTGATCACTATTCACCTCAAGAGGCGCAGAAAACGATGCATTTGTTATCACTGTTGGCGTTGGCTTCGACTACATTGGCTATCCCTGTGGAATTGGCCACTTTGCTAGATGATAGTGCCTGGCCTGCAAACGGTAAAGCTCCAAATAATGATCATATCGTTACTCAAGCTTTGCGCTCTATCAACTCCCTTTATACCAACACTACATCAAACACTCTGGATAAGTGTTCAAGATGTAAGACCACTTTGGAGATTGGTAAAGCCATCTCATTGACTAAACCAAATTTGATCCCGGAAATCTTCACCCAGTGGTGCATTGAACAAAAAATTGCTTCAGAAGCTAATTGTAAAACCTACTATGCTAGAAATACTGTAACTGCTTCAAGAACCGGTACTGATTTCACCAACATGTTGCAATTGGTTGATCCATGGGCCATTGATGGTGATTACTTATGTTACTACAAGATGTCTCAATGCCCGTTACCAGAGTTGCCAGAGATTGACTTATCATCATACTGGCCTGCCAAAAACGTTTCAAATATCCCACAAGATCATCAAACACCAGGTTCTGAAACCTTCAATGTGTTGCATATTTCCGATTTCCATATTCAGTTGAGTTACCAGATTGGTTCAGAAGCTAACTGTACCAACAACGGTATGTGCTGTACTACTCACACATGGAACACGAACGAGGTGCCAGGTGATCTTGATAACTCAGACATCAAATTCTTTGACTCTTATTATGATGAAGATCTAGAGTTCCAATTGGGTGATGATGTCACTGAAGACTACTACAATGATACTGTTTGGGAACCAGCTAGAGAGTTTGGGGCTTATTATTGTGATTCACCTGAGTTGTTGATCAACTCGTCTTTGAGATCCATTGTTGACTATCAAAAAGAGAACAACATGACTTTTGATTTTGTCTTGTTCACTGGTGATATGGTGGATCATGACTTCCTAGAATACACCAATTATGATATGACCATCGAATCCCAAGAACTTGTCATGAGAGATTTGAAGAAGTACTTGCCAGATGTCCCAATCTTTGCAGTTTTGGGTAATCATGATACTTTTCCATATGGGCAAATGGCCCCACACAGCTCTGGCCATGAAAACTTATACACTTGGAACGAAGATCTATTTGCAGATCTGTGGGTTGGGTATGACTGGCTACCATTTGAGGACTATCAATCCATCAAGAAGCACTACACTGGGTTTTCCGTTACCACAAGTCGTGGATTGAAAGTCATTTCCATCAACTCAAACACATACTACCAGAAGAACTACTACTCTTATTGGAACATGACTGAAGGTTTTGACAACTTTGGTACCATTAAGTTCATCATTGATGAATTGATTGAGAGTGAAGAGAAAGGAGAGAAAGTGTGGATAATGGCACATATCCCATTTATTGACTACGATACTCTACCGATCCAGGCTGAAGTATACAAACAGATTGTGAACAGATTCTCCCCAACCACCATTGCCGGTCTATTCTTCGGCCACACCCACCAAGATCAGTTCAATGTTCTATATGCCAACGACAACAAGACGATCGACGATGCGATCATGAACACCTGGATCTCACAGTCGGTCACTCCACTTAGAAACTACAATCCTGGCTGGAGATACTACGAGGTGGACACACAATCATTCGAAGTGATGGATTCGCACAACTATTACACAAAGCTGAACAACACATTTGACAACGAGGGCTCAGAGCCCGTGTGGGAGTTCGAGTACAGTGCCCGTGAAACTTACGATCCAGCTGGTGAATGGCCTTCCAGTTCTCCATTGAATGCCACTTTTTGGGCTACTGTTGCTGAAAAGATCAAAGCCAACGATACTGTGAAGCAGACATACGGTGATTACGCTTTCAGAATGAGTCCGATGTCGCCAATTTGCGGTGATGGCGACTGCGACGACTTTTACTGCTTCGTCACTTCGTTCAATGTGAACGAGTACAACAACTGCACATCTAGTTAGTTAAATAATATATCCTTCGATCCAGTACAGAGTGGGGTTGTAGTGAGGAACTGCAAATTACAGCCGTGCGATAATGGGACCGCCAGGCGCTTAACGCTGGCAGAAACTAGAAAGTGTCAGCGGCAGCACCACAAAGTGGGAAAAGTGACACTTTCTCGCGAAAATCGAGACAATGCAAAAGGTGGAGAAAAGAAAATTAACGTGCAGCATGAGTGGAAAATGGTGCCACCAGGCCCACCAACCGCCTGCCAAAGAGCCCGTCAACCACCAAACTTGGCCAAGCGAGCGAATTATCGGTGGGTCACCAAACTCACCACTCAACACTTTACCAAGAGAACAATTGGCTTTGGATTCGCGAAATTGGTTACTACTACTGCTTCAGCGGGCTTGGTGGTAGCTATTCTCGGTAATATTACACTGCACGGCTGCTACCATTACCACTTGCAGCCTTTACCAATTATCCAACATTAGATTATAATCACACAGCAACGGTCCAGCCGCCCTTTAAATCTGATCATCATAACAGCTCACCCCCAGTTCTTGCCCCTCAGCGTCAAATTCATCGATCATCAAATTCGTCTCCATCTCAGATTTCACCCTCTCAGCAACTGTCAACTGCTCATCAGCATGTTGGCTACTTAAACCCTGAGCTTTCCCTTAAGTTGCTCTTCTCATTCATTGTTTACTCAACAATTAAAACGGATACAAACAACCGAAAATGTCAACAAGCACCTACAACCCAAACCAAGATCTCGAGAAGCAAATATCCTCTCATGAACACCTCGAGGGAAACACCAACTACGGTGACCTACATTCAGAACCGGATGGACATGAGGTGTCTAAAGTCTTCACTTCAGGTACAAACCACGAATATGTCACCATTGGACGTACAAGAGTTCTCAGAAGTGAATTGGTTGAGGCCTTTGGTGGTACTTTACAACCAGGTTATGCTGCTCCACCTGTCTATCAATTTGCTAATCCTGCCCCACTAGGTCTATGTGCTTTCGCATTGACTACTTTTGTTTTAAGTTTGACCAATGCTCAAGCTAGATCTGTCTCCACTCCAAATATCGTTGTTGGTCTAGCAATGTTCTACGGTGGTATCGTTCAATTGTTGGCTGGGATGTGGGAGATTGCACTGGGTAATGTCTTTGGTGGTACCGCCTTGTCCAGTTATGGTGGTTTCTGGTGCAGTTATGCCGCTATACAAATCCCTTGGTTCGGTATCAAGGCAGCTTATGAGACTGAAGCTGAATTGAAAAACGCTGTCGCTTTCTTCTTACTTGGTTGGACTATCTTTACATTCATTTTGGTCCTATGTACACTGAAGTCAACTCTTGCATTCTTCCTATTGTTTTCTATCCTAGATATAACATTCCTACTGTTAACCATTGGTGATTTCACTGGTAATGTTTCTGTCACTAAAGCTGGTGGTGTTTTTGGTATCCTTACTGCTTTCATTGCCTGGTATAATGCCTTTGCTGGTATTGCAACTCCACAGAACTCTTACATCACAGCTAAGGCCTTCCCATTACCAGGCTCTAAGAAGATCAACTGATCGCTGTCATTACGAGCTGATACACTGCAATACTATTTATTTGTGCCGGCACATTATTGGTGGTGCAACGCGCCCTGTAACGTCTTAATTATTTATTCTTATTCGATAACAAATTATCACCTGTATCAAAGGCGCCTTGGCGCTTGTAGTTATTTGACACACCCCGCTCCAACGTTACGTCTGGCGGGCGGTTATATAGTCGACTAACTTATATTCGTCACCACTTTGACATGATGTGACGTATTATATTACATATCTTATCGATCTCTCTTTTAACGTGGTGCCGTCGATCCAGGCCGCTCACCACGAGCTGACTTCTGCCCAGCAGCTATAATAGGAAAATTGCATGATGAGTTGAATGAATGATAGATCTAGTTTACGATACCAGTATTTGAGATCAAGATCCAGGTCAGATGAGCTGAACCAAAGTCCTGGGCACAACCGGGGCTTACTGATAATCCGTAGTCTGGTGTTTTGTTTTTGTGCCAAAAAAATTCGTTTCTGTGGTAATCGATTTTTAATATTTCAGACTAAGATTTCCAGAAAACTTAACCAACTTCACTTCACATCTTCAAGACAATATCGAGCTGGAGTAAGTACAGCCTTTGATCACCAATCACCAAGTTAGGTAGTAAAATGTTTTCTGTCTAGGATGGATCAAGGAGGGATCTGGAAGGGAGAGTGAACCGTGGAAGAAACAAGGGCACGGTCTGAAGATCCGAGAATTACATGTCGTAACATAGTTTTAATACTGGTGACAAAGTTGATTGAGTCCCATGGACAACATCAGATAGTTATCAACGAATTCCAAACACTGGGAGAATTTCCAGTGTATTTTACGGCTACTTTAATTCTTTGGTTTCGATGCAGATGGACATGGTAGGACCCGGCTTGGAAAAGTACTATGATCCGAGATCAGGCCTCAGAAGGATTTGATGGGAAAGACCTAAAATCTCATGTGAGGCAACATGGAAACAAATAATGGTATCCTAGTTATACATCATGACGATGACATGATGAGACACGATCACAGGGTATATGAAGTATTTATCCGAAAATAACGTCAGAAATTGGAGAAAGGAACGAGAAAGAGCAATTCGCGAGCAGTTACTCGTTTCAGCTGTCGGCACGTTCCAGAATCTACGCCACTGACTGGTGCGCTCGCTGTGGAAAGGAGAAATGACGGCTGTTCTCCAAAGGCTATCTAAAGGCCATTTAGCTGTCCATCTTGCACGTTGTCGCTTGGCCCTGCTAAATGCTAAATGCCGAATCACTAATCAGTTGTCAGTAGTTGTCACTAAAGTGCCCAGCCTAGATGTAGCAGCTTGAAGTTGATTGTAGCCCACTGTGCGCCGCCCCTCGCAGGAGCACTGCCCCAAATCCCGGAAAGCCCAGCCTAAACTGTTACATAATCGCTGCCTGCGTAAATTTGTGACTGGGACCGGGGACGCCAGATGCAGATCTCCCACGCTAAATTTGTAATAATTTGTTATTTCAGGCTTCAGCGAGCGCTAATTAATTGGAAAACAGAAAATTGAAAATCGTGAACTTGGCTTTGGTTGAATTGGTTAATTTATAAATCACAACAGACAGCCAATCAAATCTTAGCAACTGATCATCATCTCCAACTAATACAAAGTTCGACTTCGCCACCCGCCGCTAAACAGCTCAGTGCCTACTGCCCACTACCAACTCTCAACAAGTGCTCAGCTCTCGTTCCCACCACACATAGGCTCGGCTTCTTTCCCAGATTCTCCCTCCCTTCGATTCATAAAATTCTGTTTCGAGTCAAGCCACTGATTAACTAACTGATCAGTCCATTCATCAACCAGCTCAGATCCAGACACCAACCAACAACCATCTGATCACTATGACTCTTGAGAATCGCTCGAGAAAGTCGACCTTCAGTAAGATCGGCAAGATTTTTGGTGTCGAGAAACATGACGAGAACATCTCATCTAGCTGTGCTAACAACAATACAAGCAACGATAACGCTCATTCCCACTCAAGCTCAAACATCTCATCCCTGAACTCCTCTTCATCTTCACTCAATCATCTCGCGAACTCGGACAACCACAAACAGTTGCAATCAAACCTTCAGCAACTCCAACTTCAACAATCACAACAACAATCACAACAACAACTACCCTCAAGATCTGCCAGCATCAGAAACAAACCTTCCCCTGGTACACCAACATCAAACTACGATAAATCACTACACTCATCTTCTAACGCAAACTTTGGGTCTGCAGTACCGACCACGAGTGAAAAGTCGCACTCTTTATTGAGTCGTTCTTCCTCAACAGCATCCAATCATCCTAATTCCCAAAATCAAAACAGTGCAGGTTCAACTACCAGCATACAACAAAACCAAAGCTCAAGAGACTTGAAACATCTGCCGAGATTCATCATTCATGAAGATGGATCTCACGAACATCATTTAAAAAATGCTAAAAGACAAGAAAAATTGAGTTACATGTTGAAGAACTTACTAGGTGCACAGAAACTACGAGATGAAGCCGTTAGTGCTGTTCCTGAGATCCTCACTAGTAACAACCCACCAACACTATTTTCAGGTTTAGTCACACAGTTTTCTGATCATAAAGATGAGAATGTGATTTTTAGTGGTGCCACTAGAGTGCCTGGTGTTCCTGGAGCCAAACAACAGCATCATTCACAAGGAGTTATCCAAAATCAAACATTTGCTGAAAGATACGGTAGATGTCAAGAAGTTGTTGGTAAAGGAACATTTGGTGTTGTGAGAATCTCACATAAGAAAGATTCAAAATCTAATGAAGAGAAATTATTCGCAGTTAAAGAATTCAAAAGGAAAATAGATGAAACTGATCAAAAATATTCAAGAAGATTGACTTCAGAATTTTGCATTTCTTCATCTTTGAAACATCAAAACATCATTGAAACTCTCGATTTACTACAAGATGCTAAAGGTGATTTTGTTCAAGTCATGGAATATTGTTCAGGTGGTGATCTTTATACATTGATCATTGCAGCTGGTAAGTTGGAATATCTAGAAGCAGATTGTTTCTTCAAACAGCTGATACGAGGTGTTGTTTATATGCATGATATGGGTGTTGCCCATAGAGATTTGAAACCTGAGAATCTATTATTGAGTGCTAATGGTGTTTTGAAAATAACAGATTTTGGTAACGGTGAGTGTTTTAAAATGGCGTGGGAGGAAAACATTCATTTAAGTGGAGGTATATGTGGTTCCAGTCCGTATATCGCTCCAGAAGAATATAACACAAAAGAGTTTGATCCTAGATTGGTCGATATATGGGCATGTGGTGTGATATACATGGCTATGAGAACCGGAAGGCATCTATGGAGAACTGCCACAAAAGATGACGAGTTCTACATGAAGTATCTAGAAGGAAGAAAATCAGCCAAGGGATACGAACCTATTGAACAATTGAAGAGAGCTAGATGTCGTAATGTGATCTACTCCATCTTGGACCCAATACCGAGCAGAAGAATCAACGGGAAGCAAATCCTGAACAGTGAATGGGGCAGAGAGATCAAGTGCTGTCTGACCTGAATACACACACCCACGTAAAGAATGACCAATCAATTGTAGAGCTCAAGTGTAAATTGATGATGATGACTTTTGAAACATAGAACGAGTTCGCGGTGGGCGGTGTACATTAAAAATCAAAATGACAACCGCAAAAAGGGATGTTTTGACACAGAGAAGAAGACACAAAATAACAAGTTTCAAGACAAAATGAGTTGGAACGGGTTCAAGAAGGCAGTTTCAAGAGCTGGTCAACAAGTAGGTCGCACATTGAGGTTTTTTCCGATCAATTTACTAACAATTTTTAGGCATTTGTGAAAAACACAGATCGTCAAAATGACAAAGATTATGATATTGAAGAGCGTCGTTACAAGACCCTTTCTACCGCGGGAAGAGAACTGGAGAAACAAGCAAAGGGATACCTAGATTCCCTAAGGGCCATGACTCAATCACAGGTCCGTATCGCTGAAGTTATCTCCTCCTTATATGATGATTCTAAAGCTATTGGTGGTAGTGCCAGTGTCGGAAACTACTACTTGCAATGTGTTCAAGAATTTGACAGTGAAACGGTGAAACAACTAGATGGTCCATTCAGAGAAACTGTGTTGTCACCACTGACCACATTCTCCAACTATTTCAACGAAATCGATGAGGCAATCAAGAAGAGAGCACATAAGAAGGTGGATTACGAAGGTGCAAAGGCAAAAGTCCGTAGACTAGTGGACAAGCCAGCAAAAGACGCTTCCAAACTTCCAAGAGCCGAGAAAGAACTACAACTAGCCAAGGAGATCTTTGACCAACTGAACGATCAATTGAAGGACGAACTTCCAGAACTTATCTCATTAAGAGTTCCATATTTCGACCCAAGTTTTGAGAGCTTGGTGAAGATTCAGATGAGGTTCTGTACAGAGGGATACACCAGACTTGCCCAGATACAAAACTATTTGAACCAGGAAGACAGAGATGCTTATTCACAAGGTCTACTGGACGACCGGATCAGCAATTTACTTGTGGAAATGTCCCAGTTGCAAATTGCTTCTCTCGGTTTTAAATAATCGTATTTTAGCCTACAATATCATCATCATATGTCCAAATGTAGTAATATTCCCAAAACGGCAATTAACATAAACTCCACCATATTTTTCGGATTTTTGCCCGTACTGCCGTTTAAACAGTGAATAAACTACCAAAACACGGCAAAGACACGAATTTGTGTTATTGAAACGCTGGATTTTAGTAGTCCATCTTACTGCTCTACTCAAATAGATACTTCTACAACCATCTTTGTTGAAATTTGGTGTTGTTTATCCTGCTCAATTCCTATCGTTTATTGTTACTGTATTAGACCGGTTTAACGACTTGTGTTTAACTGATTTCAATCTGGACACAATGCTGGAGTTCCTGAGGCTGCTCAAATCACTGGTAACGGCCGTGATTGGATATATTTACCACAGTCATCTCTGCAAACTGCGGAAGTACTACTCTGCTTTGGCAACGGACATCTTTAAGAATCAGCGAGGGTTCATCATCTGGCCATTGTCCATCGCTTTCATTGTTTCATATCCAGCGATTTATTCCATCCTCACAACATCACAACCTTTAGAAACATCCCATATAGTGGACCTTCATAGTATCAACATCACTTCACCTACGGCTGATTATCATTTCAGTCATGATATATCCTTAAAACAGATATGGCTGATACCCAATGAGACGATATATCAAAGCACGATACAAGATAACAATCGTCATCCGGAATTGAAGCCTGGTGCTTTGGATAAAGATTTCTTGCTGAAAGTGTTTGATCTACAGTCTGTCTTATTGGATGGGATCCCATTTGATCAATCGTCTTCAGTATCGGTTCATACTCCCTTAGAATTCTGGAATAATAATCATGATGAGTTATTGAAGGATACAAATTTGCTAAGGACGATCAATAAGAAGTCGATAAAGAGTTCTTCAGGAACGGATATCCTACATAATGGATTGTTATCAGGAGTTGTTAAAGTCAATGGATTGATAAGATCAGCTGAAGCTTTGAAGATTCTGATACTTTATAAATCGACTTCAGGATATGGCGAATTATGGGACTCAAACCTTGCAGCTTTATCTAACACCACACTGCTTGAAGAATTCAACATTTTAGCTAATCCACAATCCAAAATTGAAGAACAATTCGTTTTGAACTTGACTAAATTGTCTGTTTTTGATCATGCTCTGCTATCAACTTGTTATATCTTCATGGCGATCTATTGCATTATATCCTTGAGAAACTTGAAAGACGTGAGGTCTCGATTTGGTCTATTCATAGCATATGCGGTTCAATCATTTCTATCAGTCATGTCCTCTGCTACGATAACGACTTATTTATTCCAAGGGGTGGATTTCTACCAGATACCTCTACAACTCCTACCATTTGTGGTTATTGTTGTTGGTATTGAAAATACCTTCAGACTCGTCTCTGCTGTTTCTGCAACACCAAGTGAGTTATCAATACCTTATAGAGTGTCAAAAGGGTTGACTGATTGTGGATTGACCTCTTCTTTGATTGTGTTGTCGAATCTGTTGTTATTGCGTTTCACTTATCCATTTGTTGGTCATGAAACTCAACAGTTCTTCATATTCGCATCAATTGCACTATTGATTGATCATGCACTACATTTAACTTACTTCACTTCAATTTTGAGCATCGATATCCACAGACTCGAGCTAAGAGACTTGATAGGTGATAGTGATAATGATAATAGTTCAGTTGTGAGCTCATGGTTCAAAGGTACTAAGAAATCACTCTTGGATGACGATGCTGTTGAAAGAACCAACAAACTGAGATACATATGTTCAAACGTTGAGGTATTCATCAGAAAAATCCAATTACCATTTTCAACCACTGTCACTGGTACTGTTATAAGTGTGATGTTCTTAATTGGACTGAATATAAGATGGACTAATGATAGTCTAGGTCTCCCATTCTTACACGGTACTCCAAACGGAATGACTTTGAAACAAGAAAAAGCATATTTATCAGATTTGGAAAACTTCCTTGATAAGAGAACATTAAGCGGTGAATTAATAAAGATCCTGGGCTCATCTGATGATTTGAAAAGTGTTCATATTTCGTTATACCCACCTAGTATTGCTTCATCTTCATTGGCAGATCAAAGAATTAAAACTTTCAGCTCGGATGTCTCTTACAGGTTTGATTTCTTTTATGTTCTTGAATTCTTGACTTTATTGGTGTTCCTATTATCAATATCGTTGATCATCTTGAGATATTTCACTTCAAGTCTAACCTCAGAGTATGAAGAAAAGAATTTAAAGAGAATACTGGAAAAAGAACATACTTTCCAAGCCAAAGTTCTTTCTGGTGGACATGTTTTGGATGTCATCAAAACCGCAACTTCAAAATCACCCTTCATTGTTTCGATCGGTCTTGATCATCGAGTTCTTGTATGGTCACCAATTTCTCAACCAATGCCACAACCTTCTCAGTTACCAATATCAAACCAACTATGGCCAATTACTCATTTTGTCTTGAGTGATCGTGGAAATTTCATTGTTGTCTTCTCAAAGACCGGTATAGTACAATGTTACTCTAGGCAATCTATGACATGGATATGGAGATATGAACTTCCTGAATTGAACGGGGCTGCTCCATTAGAAGCTTTCTTCAGACATAGAACAATACCAGCATTCTTACAAAGAAAACGTGCCAATGACCTGTTAAAAGCCTCATCGAGACCAAGTTCAAGAAGAAACAGTATGAGATCGATCTCATCTCCACAGATGAATGCAACATTGGCTTTTGGAAACAATAGCAGAGTTGTTAATGATCTAGAAGAATTCGTTATCGTGTTGAAAACTGGATCTGTCATCACAATCTCATGTCAAGATAATTCGATTTCAAGAGAAAAATTGACAAACTCAATGCTGGTTTCAAGTGTCAAGCTGATCACTCCAAGGGTCAATGATCGTTTGATTTCATGTACCAAAGATGGTAATCTACTGGTGTCAACCGTTGTTAATAATAAGTGGAAATCAAGAATCGTTCACGTTGTCGAGAATAAATATAACAATCCAATGAGTTCATCATCTCCACTTGCTAAATTCGATCCTATCAATGCTTCATCTGGTGGCATACAGAGTACTGAACCGTTAGCTGATTTTGGTAATTGTGCTATATCCATTGTTCCATTCGTTGGGTTTATTGTTAGAACAAGCACGACTTTTGCTGAACTTATTGATGTTCAGACTGGTATCTTGATCAAGAGATTTGATATTCTTCCATTCAAAAAGGGGACTTTCAGAGTGTTCCATGATCAACCTACGCATTGTCGGTTCTGTGGTTCTGCATCTATCGAATCCATATCGATCGTGTACACGTTACTTGAGAAGAACACAGTTTATATGCATACTTTCAGAGCTGATCATAGAGCAAAGACAAGTATCTGTTTACGTGTTGAAAGAGATCCAAGAGAGATCAGATGTGTTGGTTTCAATCAAGTATCTGAGACTATGTATGACCTAGATAACGTTGAAGGATGGTGCTCAACTGATAAGAATGAAATCATGGGTATCAAGAGAAAGTCTGAGGATCAAATTGCTGAAAGTATCAAGGAATCGAAATATTCTGGGTTAAGAAATAGACATTCAACCGTTCGTCATTTCAACGATGAACATGCTCCAAAACTATATAATCTATGGGAAGGCTGGACCATGACTGCAGATGGTAAGGTTGAGTTCTATGATATCCCAGATACAGGAAATGCAGATGGATTATTGGTGAATAGTGTTGGACAAATCAACAAATTTGGACACAAGTCTATCATTGTTGTCTTTGGTAACATTATGAAGATTTTGTATTTGGGTAATGATGAACTAGTCTATCATGAAGAAGAGCAAGCCAATGAAGAGATTAGTGGACTGTCTTTTGTCAATAGAAGAAGAAACAATTTGAAGAAAAGCAAGACTACTCATAATTCTACCAACTTTGGTGAAGTGGATGGTATTCCTGGCTTGTCCGAGCTGGCTCTATGATGAGTCTCTCTCCGGGATCACTTATGTCATACAGATTTGCATTGGTCTCATATTATACAGAACAACTTATTGTTATTAATAATCCAATTGTAAGCCGAATATCGCCCAATATGGTAACTTCTACTTTCAACCGACATTCAATCTCAAATTTCGCGAATTTTATATACGTATAATGAAAAAAAAAAAAAAAAATTTTAGAGATGAGCTCTGTGTTTTGATTCGTTTAAAGCGCAGTTGAAGATGGGATTTCTCGGTTATAAAGAGCTGATTGAAGAAGGTGATCTTGTGTTGGCATATCTAGGAAGGGATTCCATCAAACCGATCGTGATCAACGCTGCTGAGACTCTAAGTACGAAATATGGAGTCTTCCCACACACTTCCATGATTGGTGCCAAATATGGTTCCCAGATACCGAGTGTTAAAGGTTATGGTTTCATTCATCTTTTGCAGCCAACTGCAGAGCTCTGGACTCTATCGCTTCCTCATAGAACGCAGATCGTCTACACTCCAGACTCCAGTTATATAACACAAAGATTGGGTATACAAGCTGGTTCAAGAGTTATAGAGGCAGGTACTGGATCTGCTTCTTTCTCTCATTCGCTAGCAAGAACTGTTTCTACCAAAGGTAAACTTTTCACCTTTGAGTTTCACAAGTCTAGATTTGAAGATGCATCAAGAGAATTTGAAGATCATGGGATACTGGGGAACCCAGTAACCATCAATCATAGAGATGTCTGCAAGAACGGTTTCGAGATAACGAACTTTGACGGTCCACTGAATGCTACATCAATCTTCTTGGATCTTCCGTCACCTTGGGAAGCCATTCCTCATTTGGCCAAAGTCATTTCAACAGATGAGAAAGTCGGTATCTGTTGTTTCAGTCCGTGTATTGAACAAGTGGACCTCACCATCAGAGCATTGAAAGACAACGGTTGGATCTCTATCCAGATGGTGGAGATTCAGGGAAGAAAATGGGAGGCTAGACAACAGATGGTGAGAAATTTGGATGATGCTATAGAAAGATTGAAAGATGTAAAGAAACGTAAACTAGAAGGGATCGAGAAGAAGAGAAAATATTATCAAGAACACTCAAAAGAACGTGGAGATGATCCTGCACTTCCTGAAGAAGTCAGAACGAAGAGAAAACTCGAGGAACAACAGATGACCAAAGTATCCAAGACCGAGTTTAATCCTTTCGGCAGAGGTCTGAGAATCAAAGAAGGTGATGAACAGTTCAACTGGCTCAAGGTTTCCAAGAACGAAGCCGAGGTCAAATCCCATACTTCGTACTTGACTTTTGCGTTCAAAACAGCTCAAGCATCACCATAAATAAACAGCATATTTAATCATCTTTTGATGTAGATCAAGTAAACAAGTAACCGAGATCATGAAAAAACAACTATCAAATGACTAAATACTCCATCAAACTATTGATCAACAGCTAAATCAACAGGCCAGAAATGTTCTTCATGCCTGTGAGAAGACAATTCACAAGTGTCAGTGGAATCTCACTACTGAGACCAAGACTCATCACCACGCCACTGATAGGTTCACTACGCTTTTCAAAGCCAATACAACAATCATTTCAACCACATCAACATCAACAACATCAAAAATTCCATTCAATTACGTCAATTAATAAGGGTTATCGCTGGGGAAACCGTAGTCCACCAAGATTCAACCAAGGCCCACCTACTTCCACTTCACTTCTTTGGAGATTGGTACCCGATGGTGCAAAGGCATTGTTTGCCGTCATGGGAGTGGCTACTTTTGTGCTATTTGTTGCTGGTCCATTGTTAATTATAGTCGTGCCTCCTTTGTTCTTGGGACTGTTCTTCATGCGTAAAGTGTGGAGTAGGAGAAGACAAGGTGCTATGAGTCGAAGATGGGATGAATTGGCACAAACTTCATTGGTGTTCAAAGGTGCTGTGTTGGATGAGAATAAAGTTGCTAGTTTTGTCAAGAATAGAGTCATCGAGGCACTCAAAACGAACGAGCAAGATGTGCTCAAGGCTCTGGATGTGGACGTTGGAGCTCAACAGTATCATCCCTTCAACACTAGATTCGAGCTTGGTGGTGCTGAATCCATCGATCAAGATGTGAATATCTCAAAAACACAAGGGATCAGTGAACAGATCACCGTCATCTCGTTCGGTCTACACGATACTGAGTCCACAGAAAGATACGATAGGGTAGCCACGGTGATAGTGTCTTTAAAACCACGTACTTTCTCTAATTTATTGGACATCCACAGCACACAGGACGCTATAATCGAAATCAGACCTACGTTTCCTTTCAAAAAACCGATCATCTTAAGCACAGGCGGGTCCTTTGATGAGCCTCCGGTGATCAACATCAGACCGAAGCGATAATCAGCACACTACTTATATATTTATTCATCCATTCTTAGTATACACATACACACACCAATACCAAATACAGTAATTTACCGGATTCGGCCATTAATCTATAAATTTAAAGGAGGAATTATTTCTCGAAAATCAGAAATCTGTTAATTAACAACAAGAACAAGCCCACTAATCAAGATCAAATTGAAAAAGTGGTCAATTGCCGAAGAAACAGCGAAAGAAACAATGAGCGAGAAGCCAATTGTGCTAGACCAAGGTACCGGGTTCGTGAAGATTGGACATGCCGGTAGCAACTTTCCGGATTACACGTTTCCTTCGATTGTCGGAAGACCCATCTTGAGAGCTGAAGAGAGAACGGGGGACATTGAGATCAAGGACATAATGTGTGGTGATGAGGCCAGTGCTGTGCGCTCGGCTTTACAAGTGTCGTATCCAATGGAGAACGGGATCATCCGCAATTGGGAGGATATGGAACATCTATGGGATTACGCATTTTATGAGAAATTACAAGAAGACACAACTGGACAAAAAGTGCTGTTAACTGAACCTCCAATGAATCCATTGAAGAACAGAGAGAAGATGTGTCAGGTGATGTTTGAGAAGTACAATTTCGGTGGAGTTTACGTTGCTATCCAGGCTGTGTTGGCATTATATGCTCAAGGGTTATCATCAGGTGTTGTTGTGGATTCTGGGGATGGTGTTACTCATGTTATCCCAGTTTATGAAAGTGTTGTGTTGAACCATCTAACGAGAAGATTAGATGTTGCTGGTAGAGACGTCACTAGACATTTGATTGATTTGTTATCAAGAAGAGGTTATGCATTCAATAGAACTGCTGATTTCGAAACTGTTCGTCAAATTAAAGAAAAATTATGTTATGTGTCATATGATTTGGAACTTGATGCTAAACTTGCAAGAGAAACAACCACTCTTGTTGAATCATATGAACTTCCTGATGGTCGTGTGATCAAAGCTGGATCTGAAAGATTTGAAGCTCCTGAATGTCTATTCCAACCGAGCTTGGTTGATGTTGAACAACCAGGTATGGGTGAATTATTGTTCAATACTATCCAATCTGCAGATGTTGATGTTAGATCTTCATTATATAAAGCCATTGTTCTATCTGGTGGGTCTTCAATGTATCCTGGTTTACCATCAAGATTAGAAAAAGAATTAAAACAACTATGGCTAACAAGAGTTTTACACAATGATGCTTCAAGACTTGATAAATTCAAAGTCAGAATCGAAGATCCTCCAAGAAGAAGACACATGGTATTCATCGGGGGTGCTGTTTTGGCTAATATCATGGCTGATAAAGATCATATGTGGATCAGTAAACAAGAATGGGAAGAACATGGAGCTTCCGTTCTTTCTAAACTAGGACCAAGATGAGCTATGTATACTAATCACATAAAACTGCAAATCACAACGATACACGAAATAAATGTTCTTAACTTAAAAACTACAATGTATATAGTTAACAATGTCAATATTATCGTTCATTATAATGTTTCACAGACTGAGCTGTGAGACTCTTCTCCAGACATCATCAGCCAATGCTTTTAACTCATCATCCTCGATAGATGTCTTGCTCACACCGTATGTGATTGCATTCTTCACCAAATCGTTTATAAATTGCTCAGAAACAACTCGTGGTTTTAAAAAAGGTCCATCAATGATCTCTTGTGCAGTCCAACGTTTGGAAGGATCTCTAACCAAACATGCTTGAATGGTTTCAATAGCAGTACCTGGAACTTTAACCCCACCCAACCCTTTATCTGGATATGTTATTTTGACATCTGGGTTCATGATTGCCAACAACCTCTGAGATCCTTGGTATCCACCATATGGAGGTCTTCCATAAATCATTTGATAGATAATGCACCCACAACTCCAGATATCTGATGGTTTCCCCACCTTCCATGTGCTCTTGTGATCTGAAGAACTGGCTAATGAATGGTTGCTGTCTATCAATGCTTCAGGTGCCATGTAATTGGGTGTTCCAATTTGAGATTCTCTGTATATGTTCATCGTATGTTCTGGAACAGCATTTGCAATACCGAAATCTATGATCTTCAAAATACCTTTAACAAACAAGAAGTTGGCAGGTTTCAAGTCGGAGTGAACTATTCCAGCATCATGAACAGCTTGAACACATTTCAGGACCTCATTTGCATGAAATCTAACAAACTCAACATCAAACGGTAAATCAAGTCTCTTGGATAAGACATGAGATAGATCAATATCACCACATTCCATGACTAACAATAAAGATCCTTGGGCTAATGAATAGTCAACTAGGGTCACAACTCTTTTCTGATCCCGAAGTTTTGTCAATAATGCAATTTCACCTTTGAAGCCGGCTATACTCGTATCATCAAATTCATCAAATATAATCTTCTTAACCGCATATACTTTGTTGTTCAGTGATTTGACTTTGAAAACTTTAGATGATCCTCCTTTTCCTAGAAGTTCCAACTTTTCATATTGTTTTCCATTGACTGTTATGATTCTTGATGATGATTTACTTGTATAATCAGGAGCCTTCAAAGGTTCTATCTCCTTGTAACGATACTCTTGAAATCCACTCTTTTGTGAGATAGAGTCTGGTTGTTTCTGGATGTTTTGTAGTTGATCTTGTCTGTTCTCATTTAAGATCCCCAGAGGTTGTCTTTTCACTGGTCTTTCGACGGAGTTACTCGGATCTCTTGCCCGAGTTCCATTCTCCTTATCTGAGTATATATGTACCGCATTTTTCAGACTCTCGAATTGATTTGCTTGTTTGACTTGTTGCTCAATGTTTTGGTGCAATACCTCTTTCAATCGAACAGGACTGTTCAATGATTCTTTGTTCTCCATTTTCTGTTGTTGGAAGTATAGTTTGACAATTCTGGGTAGCTCATTGGTCGGGAGGTTGTACTTCTTTGAGTACTGGTAAGGATTTAATCCTTCAAAATCGAAGAGTTGGTTGGTATCATAATCAATATTGTGTTTCTTGGCGTCACTTCGTACTGTGTCTTTGACAGGCGTGGTTGTGTTTGTGGGTATGACATCTTGCATAGGAATGTCTTCTTCCGTTGCAACGGGCTCACTCGTTTGGGAAGGGACATAGCTCGCTCTCTTAGGCGGACCTAATGAACCAAAAATTCTGGATCTCCTTACAGAGCTTCTTGTTCTCATGTTCAAACCCGTGACACCACTAGTCATACCAGCGTTTTGAGGGGTCTTGTTATCAATGGACAATGCTGAAGAGTTGGAGGCGTAAGAGTTGAAGTCCTCATTCACATCCTTGGTGAAGATTGTCTCATACTCTGAATGATTGGTATGAACTGACTGATTGGTGGTCAAATTACTCCCCAGATCTGTAGTCTTGAAAGTCCGCGTTGGGTTTGACGATCCTGTGAAGTTCACCTTCTTGGACTGGCTCTTTGAGTTTCTTGTAGTATTTTCCCTTTGTTCTTTCTGTAAAAGGGCCAGAGCATAGTCACTCAAGGCTGGAGGTTGATCCTCATCATCAGATTCCTGATTGTAATAAGTCCTCGTTGCATGTTGGTTTTTGGTTGTGGACCTCTTAAAAAAGTCCTCAGTATGCGGTGGTTCTTGGTGGTTCATTATGGACTATATCAACAAGCACATTGGGGCGAGAAAAACGGTTGATTGATTAGAGATGGGTGTTAGATCTAGTGAAAGTAAGGGTTCAAATGAAGATGGCTCAAAATGAATGAAAAATTGGCAGAACTGTTGGAATTAAACGGGGGTATCTCTGTATCGACTGAATACACTAACCTTGAAACCGGAAACGAGTTGTCAATCGAAGTTTTGATGGTTGATCTGGCAGGTTGTTGTGTTTGTGTTTGACTTGAACTGTTGATTTTTTTTTGGGCTCCGGAAACAAAACAAAACAAAAATTCGCGTTTCCACAGAAACCTTCTTTACCGACTTTTAATATTGAATTGGGTGTAACTTTTTTCTGAATTGTTCAAACTATTTCACACTATACATGTATCATGGTGCTGCTAGTAGTTCTACACTAGTCGTAATTAAAAGTCTGTTGGGCCCAGGATACGGTGTTTAGCCTTCAAAAAACTTCCACGATCTAGCACTTCAGCCACTTTTAGAACTTTAAATTAGCTCGCGTGGCGTAATGGCAACGCGTCTGACTTCTAATCAGAAGATTCTGGGTTCGACCCCCAGCGTGAGTGCATTCTTTTTTTTTGTTCGCGAAAAATCATTCTTTTTAACCGATTTTTTCACCCTACGTTCCACAAGGCAAGTGCCCTTGTTGTGAACCTATTTCTACTTTTGTCTTTCCTGCTCTATGGCCTCTATAAGCCAAGTTTTTGTGTCAAAACTCTTACTAACATGTTAAAAAAAGCTTGATATTGTGGAGAAACTGTCGCGAAAATAGGCGTTTTCCTCCGTGGTATAAAGTCTCAAGTAGCTTCTCCACAAAAATTATATATAAAGACCGTGATATCTATCAAACCACTATTTACTGATCAATGTACTGTGATCAATTGAAAGGATGTCGATTTCAGTGGACGAGTACATTCCTGAGCTAGTCAGAGACAAGGTGTCTGCTAAAGGCTATGAGACTATTAAGTTGGTGAAACAATTCGTAGAAGAAGACTGTTTGCCAGCTGACGAGATATACTTCTCACAATTATCTGAAGATCCTGCTAAAAGATGGAAGGAGATTCCTCCAATTATCGAGATATTGAAGATCAAGGCTAGAAAGTTGGGTCTCTGGAACTTGTTTCTTTGTGGCTATGAAGGTGGTTCTGGTTTTACTAATCTCGAGTATGGATTGATGGCACAGTTCATTGGAAGATCACACGTTGCAGCTGAAGCGACTAATACAGGTGCTCCAGATACTGGTAACATGGAATTGTTGTTCAAATATGCCAACACAGAGCAACGTAAAAAATGGTTGGAACCTTTAATGGATGGGAAGATTCGTTCTGCTTTCTTGATGACAGAGAAAGGTATCAGTTCATCAAATGCGTTAAATATTTCACTTAGTGCTAAAAAGGTTGGTAATGGAGAAATTGAGTTGAATGGCACAAAGTGGTTTGCATCAGGTGCAGGTGATCCTAGATGCAGCGTTTGGCTGATTATGGCACTGACTACACCTGAAGCTAAAGATCCGTACAAACGTCATTCAATTATAGTGGTCGATGCTAAGAAGGCTTTAAAGACTGGTAACGTGAGAATTGTTCGTCCGTTGAAAGTTTTCGGTTTCGATGATGCTCCACATGGTCATTGTGAGATTGAGTTTAAGAACCTCAAAGTACCTTTTGACTTATTAGATGATGAAGGTGAAGGGTTCAAGTTGATTCAAAGTAGATTGGGTCCTGGAAGAATCCATCATTGTATGAGAATCATTGGTATTGGTGAAGAGGCTATTTATCAAGCCATAAAAAGAGCATCCAATCGTCAAATCTTTGGTCAATTGTTCATTAAGAAGGAAAGTTTTATAAATAACGTTGCTGAGAGAAGAATAAATCTTGAGAGAGTTAAACTTCTAGTGTTACAAGCAGCATTGAAGATTGATACTTCAGGTCCGAAGGCTGCAAAGAAGGAAATATCTTTAGCTAAGATTGACGCTCCAAGAACAGTGTTGGAAATAACAGACTGGGCTGTTCAAGTATATGGAGCTGAAGGTGTCAGTCAAGATACTCCACTGACCAGACTATGGTCGTATTGTAGAATGTGCAGAATAGCAGATGGTCCTGATGAAGCTCATCTATCACAATTAGGACAAGCTGAAGTTAAGAAAGCAAAGGCAATTAATGAATTATATGACTCTATTGAAAAGAACACCCAAAGACTGCTCAAATTGTGATTCAAAAAGAAGAAAAAAAAAAGAAAAATAACTTGTGCATTCATTAAACATTATGAAACTCTAGAACCCGTAATAAGTTTCGCTAACCATCCCAACTTTATGTAATTTTTGACTTTTCAACTTATTTTCCTTTATCAAGATCTCTTTCTCTTGTTTTTGTTCCCTTTTGGCAATATTGTAAGGTATCTGTTGTAATTGTTCTAATGGGGCATCTTCTCTATCAATATCAACATCCCCCAATAACAATATGTTTTCACCACGAATTAATAGTATACCAAGGTAATCCTCAGCAAATCTACCATCAGATAGATATATTCTTTCAACACAATCTTGTATAACGACAGTACCGTATTGATCAAAACTTCTGAGCACACCGAATAGACGACGACCATCAATCAACGTAGCAGTTATCTTTCTATCAACATAACCAATTATAGCTGCAGCTGTTGTGAAAGAGAAAGATTCAAGGTATAATTCATTGACATTTTCAGTCAGCTGTTCAACAGCTTCGGATTTTTGTTGTTTTTCAGGTTCTGGACTTTCACTCATAATTAAAACAAAACAAGACAAAAACTAGTTAAACAGTATAAAGTAGTTAAAATTGAATTATCATCATTAATTTGTTGTTTTTGTCAATGAATTGAATTTTGGACAATTAACTGAATATGGTTACCCGGTCTGAATCCGCGAAATTTTCGCTAAAAAAAAGAAAGAATGACACGGACAGGAATTGAACCTGCAACCCTTCGATTGCAACTAATTCCAACTGGAGTCGAAAGCTCTACCATTGAGCCACCGCATCATCTTAAAATTTTCTATTTCTACAGAGTTATATATCCTAGAAAAGCGCGCTGACTAAGCATTCAAATCCTTAATTACCCGAAAGTATTAAGCTGGAAAGGACTAGTCGTGTACTATCTTCTGTAATCTAACTATCCTAGGTCTGTAGTTATAATTGTTAAGTACAAGAATTGAGGAAATTTGAAAAAAGAACAATTAAAATTTGAAGAATGCTGAACTATCAACTATTTAGAAATTGAATATTTAAATGATGAACGTACAATTTACAAAAATTTCAAAACTTCAATTTTTACCCTAATATATATATATATATCATTCGATGGTCCTTCATATTGGCTTTCTTTCAATAAAGAAATGATATCAAACTACTAAGCATCATTCAGAAGAAATGTAGTTAATTTCTCATCACCCATACAAAAGTCTGCCATGTCAGAAAGTGTCATTAAATATGCCAAAGTTAATCAATACCTCTATGTTTACATTGATAATACACCGTTGAGTATTGTATTTTTAAAGTGTTGTTTGGTGATGAGATTTTGAAAACTATTTCCAGTTTATCTCCTCAAAGAGAATAGATCTATCAATAAGAAAAATGTTGATGTGAATCTGAGTTTTGGACTTCTAAGAATGAATTGAGAACTGATTTAAGCGTCTTGACAAGAGATGAAGATATCATTCCTCTTCAATTCGAAAAGTGGAAGATCATGGTTGAATTCACCTTCATACTACTCAGTTGAGTTGGTTGTAATCAATGCAACACCCTCACAAATTGAATCGAAAGCATATCTAAAACAGACAGCAGGTGGTGGTGGTATTCCGACTAGATCAAGGCTAAAAGAGACAAATTACCATTGGTGGTGTTCATGACCATATGGTTTCATTGCAGTCTGACAAGACAATTGATTAGCAACTACATGATATAATGAAGAAATCTGTTGTACATCATGCTTTAATATTTCAAATTGAATACGTCTATAGACCATCATGTTCGGCCATGAAATGTTTTTCCGTACTGATCAGATACCTATGTTCACCTGTAGCTACTATTAATAACTCAATCGTATTTTATTTTGGTGAAACATCCACCCCATGAGCATTCCAACTTCTGACATGATCAATCTGGTGATCTATCTATCGAAATTACAGATCAGCATTGATCTAAATCACCCGAGACATTAAAGATCTTTTGTGCCTTTAAGATCTGAAGAATCAGTACGCGGATCGGCCAAGGTAAATGAGACTCGAGACTTCAGATTTTTGAAATGATAAGGATGTATCACAGTAGTTTTAGATCAACTTGTCCAGATGAGTTGCTATAATACATTGAGTAGGAGTAGTTCAGTAATCTTTGATCACTAACATCACTAAACTAAATACTAACAGGCGCTTCTGTTTAAGCGAATCCGCGTTTACAATTCTTTAGTCATTATTCATTTAGAGATGTTAAAAGAGTAAAAAGAGAGACCAAATTGTGTGATTTGATAATCAACTTGCAGTGACTAGATCAATCTATTTCATTTTTATAGAGGAGATAAATTGCGCGCTGATTTATGATGTAGTGAATAAAGGTGAATGGACGGATTCGGAATAGGAGAATATTTCAGGCTGGATTCTGTTTTTTTTTTTTTTTTTTTTTTTTTTTTTTTTTTGGTTAAGCGCGCACTGAATTTCTCTTTAATTACTTGCATTTTGCGGCGAAGAACATAATTAAATTAGTAACGCACAGGCTGCACAATTTCGGTCTTGGCCATTGATGATGGGATGATGATTTTATATTGATTACATTTGATGGGGATGAGCGTCTAGTTGAAGTACGGGGGAGACATGGGCTTAGGTCATATGATTGTGGAGGGATAATGTGTACGATGGTTTAAGTGTAGTTGATGAGTTGAACTCATCATGATCTACAAACGTCAGTAAGTGAAACGTACCTCAGACATTTGGACCAATAAATTACGCCGTACCCAAATCTCATATATTTCAAGGGGTAAACCGTTGGAACGGTCCCCAAGACTGGATCCAGTATTTCTTATTTCTCGCCAACACACACACATATATACTTAGTACTTTCATATAAGGCGATTTACATCCCTGAGAGTTGAGACAAGGTCAAATTTTAGGGTTTGAAAGATTTGGTTGTTCAGAAGTGTTGTCTGATCCAATAAAGTGACCCATTACGCAAACTTCGTGCTCGAACAAGACCGTAGTTTATTGGTACTGTAATAGTGAGTGAAAAGTTTTTCAGTTGTCGATGATCAAGGCCTCTTTTCTTTTGTTTGTGGGAATAGGCCGATGATTGGTGATTTTCCACCACCAAAAAAAATTCGCGAACAACTTAAAACACTTAGATTTGAAGGTTTAAGTTGAAGATGAATTGAAAGTTCAATGCATTCAAAATTTCATAAGGATGAAGCCAATACCTTGTAGTATATCATCATCTAATTATTTTTCATTTTTATTCCATGTTGAAAACAATTCAAAGAAGATTTAACAAACGGGGATCTATTGATTCGAATCCCTTAGGCAAATCTAGAACTGCGCAGACTCCGAGTGATGTCGGTGATACGTCGACACGCAGACTTCTTACTTTAATTACTTGCTTAAAACAGTAATATTTCCGTAAACGGCTATTTTCAATAGGTTTTCCACAACTGGTTCCGGGGCACGACTCGCTAACTTTCCTTTTTTGCTTCGTCAATTTAAAACCGCAGAAATTTAATAAATAGAAATCAGATCCCAAACTTTGCAACGTCAAATTTAAACAACATCAACAACAAATAAAACAAAACAAAACAAAACAAACAAACTTAACTGCAATTTTCGTCATTCCTTTCGAAGCAGTATCACACATTCATTTCCCCCCAACTTATTCCAACTGTTCGTCTTTCCTTAATCGATCATCACTACTACTACTACTAGTACTCTTTTTATTGTTAAAAATCTTTAGATCCTTGTTTCAAATTTAATCATGAAATATTCCGTCATTCCTTTATTGGCTCTTGCCACCGTTGCCGCTGCTGCTCCAGCTCATGTTCATCATTTACATCGTCGTGATGCTGATGCTGCTGTTGTCTATGTTACTGAAACTAAAATTCATTATGTTGACGCTCAAGGTAATCCAATTTTAGAAACTTCAACTTCTGCTTCTACTGTTGCCACTTCTACCGCTGAAGCTGCCACCACTACTGAAGCTGAAGAAAAAGATGTTGAAGAAGAAGAAACTACCTCTACTTCTGCTACTCAAACCTCCACTTCTGCTTCTTCCACCAAAGCCGCCTCAACCACCTCTTCTCAACAAACCACTTTATTGAGTTCCACTTCTTCATCTACTTCATCTACTGCTTCTGCCACCAAGACTTCATCTCCATCATCTGGTGGTATTGATGGTGATCTTTCTGATTTTGAAGAACCATCAACTTTTGAAGATGGTAAATATAAATGTTCAGAATTTCCATCAGGTCAAGGTGTTGTTTCTTTAGATTGGTTAGATTTTGGTGGTTGGGCTTCTGTTATGAATCAAAAAGGTGAAACTTCAACTAGTTGTGAAGATGGATTTTTCTGTTCTTATGCTTGTCAAGCTGGTATGTCTAAAACTCAATGGCCATCTGAACAACCAGCTAATGGTATTTCCGTTGGTGGTTTATTATGTAAAGATGGTTATTTATACAAATCTAATGATAGATCTGATTCATTATGTGAATGGGGTCAAAATTCTGCTTCAGCTGTTAACAATGTTGATGATACCATTGCTTTATGTCGTACTGATTATCCAGGTTCTGAAAACATGGTTGTTCCAACTGTTGTTAAAAGTGGTTCATCAAAACCAATGTCTGTTGTTTTGGAAGATAATTATTATACATGGAAAGGTGGTTTAACATCTGCTCAATATTATGTTAATAATGCTGGTGTTTCTGTTGAAGATGGTTGTATTTGGGGTACTGATGGTTCAGGTATTGGTAATTGGGCCCCAGTTGTTTTAGGATCTGGTTATACTGATGGTAGAACTTATTTATCAATTATTCCAAATCCAAACAATAAAGAAGCTCCAAATTATAATTTAAAAATTGAAGCAACTGATGGTTCATCTGTTGGTGGTTCATGTTCATATATTGATGGTCAATATACTGGTTCTGGTTCTGATGGTTGTACCGTCACCGTTACTAAAGGTTCTGCCAACTTTGTCTTCTTTTAGATACATGTGCCCCACCATTATATTTGCTACATAATACCTTTTTATGTCGATGATTTTTGATTCTTCTTTATTCTTGTTTCGCTATACCCCTTTCATCAAAGTTTGGTAATTTCATATTAAAATGAAGATACCTTTTCTGAAAAATTTCTTGTTCATGATGTTTTATTTATTCTCTTTTATACCCCTTTATCTTTTTGGACTATGATTACTTTTTATACACGTTATTGCTTGAACATATAGTAGATTATAGTTTATAGTAGTTAATAGTAGTTTATAGTAAATACGCGAATATTACCATTTTAGTAATTAATTGCACGTGTGTAAAGAGTAAACAGTCAAACGACAAATATTTCACTTTTATCAGTTTCTTCATATATTCATTTATTAGTTTATTCATATATTCAATTGTTTATTAGTTGTTGATAAGTGATAAGTGATAAGTGATAAGTGATAAGAATGACCACAGTACCTTTCAGACTTGATCAACCAATTGATGAGAAAGCACCACCAACCATATATTCATCATCATTAACTCCAGAATTAACAAATGCTGCATTGAATTTAACAATTGATTTTTCAAAGACAAAAACAATCAAGTGCAAATCAACATATAATTCGTCATCCTTTTACAATCTGTGCAATCTTTTGTTCATTAATCATCTTTGGTTATTTCAAAATATATTCAATTATATTACAAAATGGACTTATAGGTTTAAAGAATGAATCTGATAAATTATTTCAAATGATAATTTTTTTAGCAATGACAACTTCAGTTATATTAACCATTGTTACCAAACCAACAGAGATCATAAAGACTAAAGCTGATAATTTAGTTGAAGATTCTAATCCAGTTTTTGGATTTGATTTAAAAGATTTTATTAAATCAACAAATGATAAAAAAGTACTTTCTAAAGGTGAGAATTCTAATATTGTTGTTTATAGAGATAGTCCTATTGCTATAATCACTTTAGAACCATCTATATCAGAGAAGGATACTTTTATAACTAAAATAACAGGTGTTGGTATTAGAAAAGTTTATTATAAATCTGGAATCATTGATGATTTATTTGATTTTGCTATCAAAAGATCAACACAATTGAATAATTTGAATAAACCACCATTGACTAAGATATTAATATTGATTCAAGTTTTATCAACTGATAAACAATTGAAAAAGACTTTAATTAATAGAGATTTCATATATATTGAAAAAAAATCATTATCTGATTCTAAGATATTAAAATTTTATGATATTAATGTTGAAACTTGGGGTCTTGCTTTGAATGTTAAGAAAATCTCTTCAATTAATGGAAAAATTGGAACTACAGGATTCAAGAGGTGACCTATATTCACATATATACCTGTCTCTTATACACATCT
>CATIXA010000009.1:0-45133 GCA_949709075.1 Wickerhamomyces alni | reverse complement strand
GTATACTGATTCTAATAATGTGAAAATAACGTGAACAATGTCGTGTATATTCGAAAACATGAGTGTATAGAAATTCCACGGGTCTACGCGCCTAGGCTCTGCCAGAAACGGGTCTAGACTCTAGTCTATGGGTCTAGTTATCGAACCGCGATTATTACTAGTCATCACAGTCGTATCGTGATAAGAATCACGGCACCACTGATATCTAAGGGATACCTGCCTTCTTTGATACCTCCTTCATAGTTAGAATTAGCCCCTCCCTCTCATTGAGTAAAAAGAAAGAGACCAGGAACACATTCACTATTGCATATTGACCATTGAGCATGGGGTATGGGGCATGGAATCATTGGAATGTCCGTCGAAGTAAATAATAACTTACCCAGACTTCTCGGTCGATCCTTGCATTGTTCTTAATCGAAAAAAGGCTTATAAGTTACTTGAGCTTGGACGATCGGTCCCTTCTTGAGCTGAGCCCTTCAGGACCCTCACACTATCGATTTGCTCACCAACATGCAGGAACCACTTCTTACCTCTATGAAGATGGGCTTATATTCTTGGCTCGTAAGATTAACCGCCAACCGCAATTCACATTAACATTTCTCCTCCCAGAACACCACGCTACTTTATTTTCTCTCCTTTTCCATGAATCAGCATGATTATTATTTGCCCAACAAACACAATTACAATGGCGTTGTGATTGGCGATACCAGTATAAACTATATTTCCACAAGCAGTACGCCCAATTTGAAACTAGTCACGAATAAGCAACCCGTGGGCGATCTTGTGCGTCGTTTTTGCCTTGATTGGGTCATAGCTTACTGGAAAACATTGCCCGCCGAATGACTTTTGTCAATGACAAGGGTTGACTGTGCCCTCCTTGAGAAACTCACATGCTCTTTATAATGCTATATAAGCTACCTGTTTTCTCCAATTGGGTCGGCGCTCGCTGTGAAACCAACCATTTCAAGTATCATCAACATGAAGCTTTCCATTGCCAAATATCCGCTCGCCATTTCTGCTGTCGCTGTCGCCAACGCGAAGGCAGTCCCTGATCCTGAAGCTGACAACTTGGCCGACTACGTTTCTCTGTTCTACAATTACGGATCCCTTTCTGCGGCATCGGTTTATGGTGACATTGTGAGCTCTCTATATACTGAGTTCTCACATTTGGAAACCGATCTTGACGAGTTCTCCAAATCTTTATATGATCATTTCCAATCTCAATTGGGAACACTGACATCAGAATACCCTGAATTGACTGCGGCTATCACTGGTTCTGATGAAGAATTCGGGCTAAGCACTCTGCTAAATGATGAATTTGTCTTAGCCACTCGCCTTTCCAGTGCAGCTGACAGCATTGCAACCGGCGTATCGTCCGCTGTTTCTGGGACTTCTACTGGTATTACTGGCTCCGATACAGATGTTTTATCCAGTGCAGCTGCTTCAACATCAGCCGCCGCCGCTACTAGTGAGGCAGCATCCAGCGCAACCTCAAACGTTGGAAACCAATTCTATACAGCAGACAATCTTGTTTACGGCCTCGTTGCTGCTTTTGGTGCTTCGTTCCTACTATAATCATCTATCAACCGAGAAATATGCTAGATGTAAGCCACTCATAGTACTGTCAACCGATGCATAACGTCCTTATTGCCCTTATTATTGGCGAAAATATGGCATAAATTGCAGCAACAAACAACCAAATGAAAGTTATAACAATTTTGACTCGGAATCCAGTCCATTGTGGTCAATCAACATCGCTTTAGCCTCTTCAACGGCAGCTTCATCACCGACAGTGAAATGTTTGTCAACAATATTGAATTCGTATGGCCGCTGCGGGTCAGGTTTGATCAAAGAGATTGCCACGATGAGTTTGTATACGTTTAAGTCTATCTATAACCGTCTGGTAGAAGGGCGTTGATAAAAAACAGAACAAGAGCAACAAGAACAGCAACATACAACGTTGAAACAGAGTACCAGTGTCATGTGTGTAATGCCGGTTCAGAAAAGTGCGCTGTGATGGTGGAACACCAAGCTGTACCACATGTCTAACCAAAAACTTTGCGTGCTCTTATGAACACAAAGTAACAAAGGGTGATCAGACTCTCGCCAATCTGTTATTTACGATGCAAAACATGCAGTCAAAGTTAAATAGTCTTGTTAACGGTGATCTTTTACAGGTTAAATCTGAAAGAAGTGTCCACCAAAAGCCTCCAGGAGGATTCTATGAAATAGAACTTCCCAGTCTATATGATCTTTTCATTTCTTCCCAAGATAAGTTGGATGACATGCTTTTGATAGATGATTTCCAATAACAAGATCTATGGTCATCTACCATCCTTGATATCTTGTCTAAAGAGGATGTATTGTCGATTAGAGCCAAAATATCAATTGCACCAAGGCTCCTTCAACGGAAAGTGTTGAAGCCTGATGCAGAGCATTACAAGGCTTTGAAGAATGCTTTCCTCGAAAGGTTTGACGATTATATTCTGATTTTGGAGCAAGAAACGCTTCAAGAATGCGAATTGATCTGGGAGAGGGACAGCTTCACAAGTCCGTGCTTTCAATGATCCATCGTCTTGATCGTCTGTTCTCTGGGGTCTCTGGTGAACTCTGGAAACGAAATGTATTGGTCAACTACCAGCTATCAAAGGCCTTCTTCTATCATTGAGACCGACGAACTACCTCCCGGGTTTGATTATTTTGTGGGAGCGCTGGAGGTACAAGCGAAGCTGAAGATTATTCAAACTGGAGATATCAATAGCTCAATTGTTTCCACGCTAGCTTCTTACTATTGGTTGAAAACTGGCAATCTGGTACCATTCTGGGATCAACTATCAAGGTCAAGTAACACACTTCAACCTGTTTTATGGAGACTTCTACGAGCTGACTTCTCAGATGTCAAAGAGAGTCAGATTGATCTTGCTAGAAGACTTTATTCGGTGAACTTGACTTTGCAAAGGGAATTCCTAAATGCCGCGGGAAGTCAGACCACGCCTGTCAATTCGTCTAGCTTATTCAAACTTTATGGTGACATACTTCTGCCCTGCTCCTGCTTGCCAGATAGATTGTCCAACTTTGTCAATGATCGTTCCATTCACATTTTTTGCTTCATATCAGCTACAGTTTTGTCCAACTTCAAAAGAAGAGCTCAATTCATGCTGAATTTCCACAAGAATACATCAATTGAAACGTTCTTTCTCTTTACTAATGAACTTCGGAAGAAACTGTCAGATTGTCTGCTAAACTTACCAGTGAACACCTCTGACCGAGGCAATACCTACACATCTGACTATTTCAAACCTGAATTATTTCATGGTCGTTCATTCTATTGAGTTCGCTATGATGACTAAGGCTAACTCAAGAACTCTATCCATTGTTGAGCCTGCACTTTCAGAGCTTCATACGATCAAGGAGTCAATGATGATGATGACAAGACACATAATGCAGACTTTTTTGGATCTCGATGTTCTTGATAAGACACCGTTTATATGTTTTGAGGTGTTGGATATAATGTTGAAAGTTGTTGATAAGGTAAGAGTCTTTGAAGTAATCCCAACTGAGCTGTCGTTTGCTGATATCGAATTGACAATCAGAACAATTAAAGAGATGCGTTCTTTTGCTTTACATTCCGCTCTTCTGCACGATAGATCTGAATATTTGTTGAAGATATTGATAGTGAAAATACAACAGTTTTCTTGAAATTCTTCACGCTAGGTCTTCTCATCTAACAGATTGGAAGTTAGAGATGAGACCTTATCGATTACAGTGGGAACACCCACAAGATGGAATCAAAGTACATTTATTTGGTACAAACAGTTTGGCACAATATATATTTATATCACTTTACTGAGATAAAGATTTACTCTCTTTCAAGTGTACGTTCACCTCATCGACTCCTCCTTCACTTGAACCTGAACCGTCAAAAACTTCAACATCATGTATCTTCACATCACCCAGTTTATCAGAAATCTCTTCCAAAGTCAAGTTTTTGGTTTCAACCCACAGGAAGATTATGATAGGAATAAATAACACATCATAGCACGCATTAATAATGTAAAACTTCCATCCAACACTACTCATAGCTATTGGAAGAACAAACGAAGCAACTAAACCGAATCCACCATCGAAAAATCTTATGAATGAAATACCAGCAACTCTAATTCTGGTTGGCCATAACTCAGTGACATAGATATCTGTTAGAGGAGTGTAACAGAAACTATAAAATGCATTGAATAAGAACATCCAGAAGATAGTAGCATATTTACCATGTTGATTATCACCTTGAGAAAAAGTCTTGATGAACAAACCAAGGCAAATGAAGCAGACAATCATACCAGATAGAGCAATGAGTGATTGTTTTTTACGACCTAGCACATCAAAGAAGAAAGAAGCAACAAAAGCAACGGAGAAGTTCCAACAAGAGCTGATCAAATTGATTTGGAGCTTCTTTTCTGTGTCTGTTATACCAGCTTGTTCCAATAAGATCGTCAAGTAATAAGACCCAACACTTGAACCACCCATTTCCACAATCCAAACTAATGAAAGACAAATCAAAATCCTTTTGACAATTGGTCTCGAGAATGAGAACAGCTCTTTCCATGCACTATTAGAGTGTGATTTCTCATAATTGATTGATGAGTCAATTTCATTCAACATGCTCTCAACCTTTTCAGGATCCTTTTCACATATAGACATAACTTCTCTTGCGTATTCAATATCACCATGCTTCAAAATCATCCATCTTGGTGATTCAGGGATGAACAATAACATAACTATGACCATCATAGAAGGAACTGCCTGTAGTACAGATGGAAGTCTCCATGCCCAGGTTGATTCAATCTCAAAGGTCCGGTATGTAACAGCAGTTGCAACAATACCTCCGGCATTAAACATGGTGAAATATAGACCAACAAGCCAACCTCTCATATGGGCTGGAGCTAATTCAGCCACGAGCACAGGACCAGCTGAGCACGAGATAATAATACCACCACCCAGTAAAAATCTGGAGAAAACAAACATTCCAACGTTTTGAGAAGCTGTTTGTATAGCGATAGCGACGAAGATTACCAACGTTGAAAGAAAGATTGCCTTTCTTCTACCAAAATAATCAGTGAACAAAGCCATGAACGGAACTGTAACACATTGACCAACCCAAGTCCCAGCATTCAACAGGCCAATAGTAACTGGGTTTGTGTCAAAATAGTTCTTGAATTGATCAATTGAGATCAACCCAGCCATCATCATAGAATCGTAACCCATTGTACCACATCCTGCGACCGATGTCAGGATCAAAACAATCAAGAACGGCGTCTGTGTCTTTGGTATGAGCTTTGAAAGTCGATTGTACCCTTCAACCATTGTATGTTCAAGTAGATAGATGATCATTCCATGAACAAACAAATCAAAGTGAGATCTTTAGTCATCTATATATGATCAATCGTGATTTGTGTGGAGATAGATAAAGCAGATAGGAAGCTCATCACGTCCGGGTGAGATTAGAGTCGCCGGATCAAAACAACGGTAATAACTGGTAAGTTGGGGGCTGAATATGAGTGAGCACGGAGATCTGCGCGAGGCCATCTGGAGATTGTTCTTACTGTTCTGGGGCTTGTTTTTTAATCAAAAGTTGCAACTGTTATACCAATATCCGTGACATATTGATAAGCTGTGATAACACGTTTATCACAATATTTCCCCGATTGGGTAATCTCCATTAAACTTGGTACCGCATTTGATATTTATATCATTATCGAGAATTTACGGATAAATCAACGCTGAGCTGATCCCCTGATCCCCATCTTCCAGACCCATTACACGCTTTCACAGGGAGTGCTGCCGCCGGCAATCGGTCCTCGGTGTCACCGGCTACCGATCTCATAGGGATTGAGCTTCCTTACCGCTGTTGATGGTCAATGTGATATAAGCGATAATTCAGAGTACAAATGCTCTTTATCTCAATATGATCCCACTTCAACGACTGATGATAGCTCCACCTTGAATCTATCAGTATGGCATCCGTGACACAAACTAAAGTTCAACCTACTCTCAAACTTAGTACGGGAAATCCTTGTGCTACGGATAAAACATCATTCATCAACAAATATGGTGCTGAGATTGAAAATAAACACTATACTGAAGATGATTGGAGACAGCATTTGTTGAGAGACGGGTTTGTTGTTATCAGAGGTGCAGTTCCCAGGGAGAAGGCCCTATCATATAGAGATAGGGCTAGAGCACATCTACAAAGTTTTGGCACACCGCTAGATTACAATGATCCATCAACTTGGAAGTTTGAAAACTTACCAGATCCATCTTCAATCAACACTTTTACTCTTCATAGTATTCCTCATGAAAAATTCATGTGGGATATCAGACAAGACCCTGATATCAGAAGCTATTTTGCAGAGTTATGGGGTACAGATGAGCTACTGGTGAGTTTCGATGCACTTAATATAACATTCCCAGACCGGAAGGACCAAGAAACGGCCACATTCTGGCCCCATGTTGATCAATCTCCTTTTAGAGAAGGTCTCCAGTGTGTCCAAGGTATCATGAATCTTGCTTCATGTGGCCCTAAAGATGGTGGATTGGTTGTTTACAAGAACTCCAACAAACTGTATCGTCAGTTTTTTGACGAGTACATTGAGAAAAGCGATAAAAGCAAGTGGAAGAACTTGGATAGTATTAATTTCACAAGAGAAGAGCTCGATTGGTTTCTAGAAAATGGTTGCGAAGAGATCAAAGTCAATGCTGAACCAGGTGATTTGATACTATGGGATTCCAGAACTATTCATTTTGGTAAATCACCGGATGATGATTCAAAAGAAGTTAGAACAGTGACTTATGTCTGTTATACACCAGCTTCATTTGCTACAAGCGAAGATCTTGCTTCTAAGAAGAAATCCTTTGAAGAATACAAGAATACTAGTCACTGGCCACACACTAACATCATTGCTGATTGGGAGCATCCATTTATGCCTGCTGGACATATACCAACAAGGACAGAACCATTAAACAAACCAGAGCATACTGAAGATCTACTGAAGCTAGCTGGTGCTTTGAGCTATTAGGTGTTGTGCTTGAGAACGGATACAAAAGAAAACACTGAACTCTGTAGTACCTATCTCCACACATATGCAACAATCTCCGTACACACACACAACGTTCACGTTGGAGAGCAAATCATATTGTTTGGAGTACATTGAGTGGCCTTAATCGTGGATCTCATCATTAGAGTTTGAGCAGTCGTCATATAACTGATTATTAGTCAAACAGTGGTGTTTCTTGTGCAGACCACATTTGATTTGATTGATCCTGGTAGTTCGTATATTTCCCACCCTCAGGCACCAGCATCGAATACCATCGCTCTCAGTTACCAGTTGCCATTTTATGGTGCGGATAATTGCACGGCCACATCCAGGCTGAGCCCAAGCATGGGGCTGGGAGCGGCGGCTCTAGCGGACAACCTCCGCAGCTGTTCCTTCTGGAAGCCTCTGTGTGTGCCCGGGACAAGCAGCTTCAAGTAACTCCACGGCTCTATTTTTTTTTTTTTTTTTAAGTCTTGTCAGTTGTGCGTCTGGCACATAAAACAAAAAGAAACGATTCTTAACGACCTGAAGCGTGCCAACAAGATTCAATCCGTTCGATGGAAAGGTGGTTTTGACTACTCAACTCAGTACATATAATAAAACTGCAGTAAGCAGCTCTTGACACTTGACACCTCTTATCCACTCCACAATTATCCATATCTAATCAAACGAATCGTTATGTCAAATATTAATATAATTCATTCAACTCGTGCTTGAGATGCAGTTACGACCAGCTCATCGTATACCGGCCTAGAGCACTGCAAATTATTCTCGAAGGGCTCCAAGCTAGCGGGATGCACAAATAGCGCTTTCGATACAAATTGTATTACGAAGACCACTGTTGAATTCATTTCCAATCTGGACAGACAAAATTATATATTGTGGCAGACACATAAAACGTCGCCACCTATAACACATCAAAAAGCACTATAAATTCATCACTTAACTGTCAAATCGTGAGACTAATTGTGTATATTGTGAGTGGCCTTACCGATAGTTTTTTCTTTTTTTTCTTGCTGTTTTCTTTTTTTTTTTTTACAAACACAGTGAGAGGCACCAAAGAGATGAGCTCAAATAACACAATACTGTGGCATTCATTGTAACTTGGCTGGTATAAATCCAATATAAGGATGAAGTTATGCCAATTCTGAAACTTTTGGCTCTAGCATCAGATGAACACAAAGCGATGAGAAATACCGTCGAGGTTGTTGAACAGAATAACTCTGATTCCAGTGATGGTTTCGTGAAACCACTGGATAAAGGGTACAAAGACATTGGTTACATCAGTGCAACATCATTAATTGTTAACAGAGTCATTGGTACAGGTATCTTTGCGACGCCGTCTACTATCTACCTACTTTCTGGAAGTTCAGTCGGTTTATCACTGATCTTATGGGTCGTTGGTTCTATCATTGCCTTTTCTGGTTTATACGTCTACATGGAATTTGGAAGTGCAATTCCTCGTAACGGTGGTGAAAAAAATTATCTAGAGTATGTTTACTCAAAACCAAAGTTCTTGGTCAGTTCCATGTATGCTGCTTATACTATTCTACTAGGTTGGGCTGCTGGTAACTCAATTATCTTTGGTCAATACATTCTGGTCGCTGCAGGTAAAGAACCAACAAGATGGTCTGAAAGAGGTATCGGTATTGCAGCCATCACTTTTGCATTCTTGGTCAATGGTACTCATATCAAAACCGGTGCGTACCTACAAAACATCCTAGGTGTTTTCAAACTTGGTGTTGTGTTATTCATAGTAGTCACTGGATGGGTTGCATTAGGAGGCTGGAAGAAAACTGACAACTTCCATGACTCTTTCGCTGGAGCTAAAGATGCAACAGCTTATGGTGTTGTGAACGCTCTGTATAACATCATCTGGTCCTTTGTTGGTTATTCAAATGTCAACTATGCCTTGGGTGAAGTTAAAAATCCTGTCAAGACCTTGAAATTTGCTGCTCCAAGCGCTTTACTCGTTTTAGCTATCATCTACCTGTTTGTCAACATTGCTTACTTTGCTGTTGTTCCAAAAGATGTTTTAGAAACTTCCTCAACAATTCTAGCTGCTGATTTCTTTGGTATTGCATTTGGTGATAAAGCTCGTAAAGCTGTTTCTGTCTTTGTCGCTCTCAGTGCTTTAGGTAACGTTATGAGTGTTATCTTCTCACAAGGTCGTATTGTCAACTCTTTAGGAAGAGAAGGTGTTTTACCATTCAGCAAATTCTTTGCTTCTTCCAAACCATTCAACAGTCCTTTCACCGGTTTGGCTGCACACTGGGTGATCTGTGTTATCACAATCATTGCGCCACCTCCTGGTGATGCTTATAACTTCATCTTGAACTTGATTTCTTACCCATTGAACGTTATCAACTTGGCTGTTGCCATTGCTTTACTATATTTGAACATTCAGAACAAGAGAGGCATCTTAAAGTGGGAAGCTCCTTTGAAGGCTACAATTCCAGTCATTGTTTTCTTTGCTTTGAGTTCGTTATACTTGGTCATTGCACCATACATTCCACCATCTGCTGGTCAATCAGTTTACAATGACCTTCCTTACTACATTCACTGTGTTACCACATGGGGTATTTTCTTTATTGGTGTTGTCTACTGGGGTCTTTGGGCCCATGTCTTACCATACTTGTTTAACTACACTGTACATGCTGAAGAAATTGTTGGTGAAGATGGATTCTGGAGAAAACAATTCAAAAAGATTCCAAACGATGAATATGAACAGTATGTCACTGAACAAGCTGGTGACGCTGAAGACTCTTCAACACTAGAGAAGACTTTGTAATGACATTTTAATTCGATAATTTAATGATATACCAAATCAACTGTAGCTGTGCTTCGTTATTCAAATTTCAAAGTCAACTACTTAATATTCTTCATGATGTGAGAAATATGTGATCAATTGGCTGCAAAAATTTGATAATCGTGACGTATTATACATCCAGACACCAGTCCGATAAACTCTCAAAAATTGTAACAAACAACATAATGCAATCAGTCAAACCGGGCTGTACAACGACAATAATGGCTGTTACTACGGAATCAGTGGCTGGTATAATAGCCGGGAGGGACCCTTTGGTCTACGAAACTGGTAATCCCATCACGGTCTTCCTTTTTCAAGCGATTTTCATCATCATAATGTGTCAACTGGTTCACATCCCATTGAGTTACATGAGACAACCAAGAGTTATTGCAGAAGTGATATCTGGTATTATATTGGGACCTTCAGTCATGGGCCACATACCAGGCTTCACCAACAAATGTTTTCCAACAGCATCAATACCGTCTCTATCATTAGTGGCCAATCTTGGTGTCATACTTTTTTTGTTTCTCGTTGGTCTTGAAGTTGATCTGAAATTTATCAGAAAGAATCTCAGAATAGCCTTAAGTGTTGGTTTGGTAAATATGGCTATCCCATTTGGTTTTGGGTGCATCATAGCTATAGGTCTTTTTGATAACTATGTTGGTGCCGAGGAGAACTTGAAATTCACAACATATATGGTATTCATCGCTGTTGCTATGTGTATCACTGCATTCCCAGTGCTAGCCAGAATCTTGACTGAATTAAGACTGCTTAAGGATAGAGTTGGTACCATTGTGTTAGCTGCTGGTATCACCAATGATATCATTGGGTGGATGCTTTTGGCGCTAAGTGTTACATTGGCTAATGCAGGCAGTGGGATTACAACATTGTACATCTTGCTTGTTGTGATTGGATGGGCTCTTTTCCTCATATATCCTATGAGCGTGTTCTTACGCAAGGTTGTGTTAAGGAAAGACTTGAAAGTTGGTACTTTGTCAAGATTCTCAATCATGTCAATTTTACTCTTGGTCTTTTTATCCAGTTTCTTCACTGATATTATTGGTGTTCATCCAATTTTTGGTGCCTTCTTAGTTGGTTTAATTGTTCCTAGAGAACATGGTTTCACCGTTGAAATAAGCAGTAAGATCGAAGATTTGGTTCATATCATCTTGATTCCTATCTATTTTGCCATAGCAGGTTTCAAAGCCGATCTTGGTGAGTTAAACACCGGTAAAGATTGGGGTTATATCATTGCTTTGATTGCCATTGCTATCTTAACAAAAGTGTTTGGTGGTTTCATTTCATCTATTGCAAATGGATTATTCTGGAGAGAATCGTTGACTGTTGGTGTGTTGATGTCATGTAAAGGTATTGTTGAAATTGTTGTGCTAACAGTTGGTTTGAATGCCGAAATCATCACAAGTAAAGTGTTTTCCATGTTCATTGTTATGATGTTGGTTTCCACTTTTGCGACTACACCTTTGACGTTATGGGTTTATCCTCAAAGTTATAGAGATGAAGCTGCCAGAATTAGAAGAATTGGTACTGAAAAAGATCTAGTCAAGACAGAGACTAGAAGTTCTGATACTACATTCCTTGACAAATATAACAATGATAAGTTTGAGTTTAACAGATTAATTTACAATGTTGAAGATGTTTCAGGCTTTGTCACATTATTGAGTTTCATTGAGTTGTTTTACGGATCTGATAAGATCAACGAGAAAGATGGTTCTAAACCATTGTTCAATGCGATCTTTTTGAAAGAATTAAGTGAGAGAACATCCGATTTGATCACAGCATCTACATCTGATGAAGATCGTAACAACATTCAATTAGAATTGTTGAAGAAAGTCTTCGAATTTAATGAAGTTCCATATGTTGGGGAATTGAAGTATTTTGTTGGTAATGAAAAGTTCAGTGTCTTTTTGGAAAGTTCAGATAGTTCTAACGATCTGATGGTTTATGCGTTGAGAAAGGAACATGTCTTGATCACGTCGACGTCACTTAATGAAAGCTTGAATAGCAATGCAGTGTCCAAAGTGTGTTTCTTAATAACGGACTCCAAGATCAAGATTGATTGCTTGACGATTAAGTTCGACAGCACGTTGGGTGACAGCTATGATGAGTCGTTGATGGTATATCTAATGAAATTGTTCATCTCAAACAATCCATCACTCAGCCGTGTGAAGGTTCTTATCGACGAGGCCGAGACAATTGAGACTGTTGACAAATACGTCAAGAGGCTGACTAACAAACTTGACGTGGAGGTTAGTTACATTGAAACATACGCCGGCGTTAGGGGTCTATTTGTTGTACGGTATGATCCACAAACGCTCCCGGGAATCGTTGAACGCTCGAAAGGAGAAACTCCATTTGATATATTGGCTGTCTGTTAGTAAAAGGAATCCGATGTGAATTAATTGCGACAAAGTGACGTAGTGACTAATGAACAAGGAGGAGAAGTGGGCGTTATTGCGAAGTCCGGTATAATGATCATTAATAATTTGGCGATATATATTGTGAATTTCGTTCGCACCACACACACTGACACTAAAATGTGGGGTTGAACAATTTGACACTTTGCACTTAACAACGTCAAATTAAACGTATATAAACAAGCACAACTCGCTGCTAATTTCTCCAGGTTTTCATCATGATTTAAGCTATTAGCTATATATTTATATCAAACACCTTCATAATGATCAAGTCTGCTGTCAACAAAGGCGTCGCTTCGTCCATCTCAAGAGCTTACTCGACTCTACCACTATCGGTCACCGTTAATTTACCAAACGGAAAGTCTTACGAACAACCAACAGGTTTGTTCATCAACAACAAGTTTGTCAAGTCTAATCAAGGAAAGACTTTTGGAGTCATCAACCCATCTACCGAGGAAGAGATCACACAGATCTACGAAGGTCTTGAAGACGATGTTGATATCGCCGTTGATGCTGCTGAAAAGGCCTTCAAGAGTGGTATATGGTCAAGAACCCATCCTTTGGAACGTACCAAGGCTATTCATAGGCTGGCCGATCTTATTGAAAAGGATGCGGAAATCATTGCCTCAATTGAATCTCTAGACAACGGTAAAGCCATCAACTCTGCACGTGGTGATGTCGCTTTGACTATTGCTTACTTGAGATCTGTCGCTGGTTGGGCTGACAAAGTTGATGGTAGAACCATTGATACTGGTGATGGATACTTCACTTACACTAGAAGAGAACCTTTAGGTGTTGTTGGTCAAATCATTCCATGGAATTTCCCATTGCTAATGTGGTCCTGGAAGATTGGTCCTGCTTTAGCCACGGGTAACACTGTTGTCTTGAAAACTGCTGAATCAACTCCATTATCTGCCTTGTACGTTGCTAAATATGTGGAGGAAGCTGGTATTCCTCCAGGTGTTTTGAATGTTGTCTCTGGTTTCGGTAAAACTGCTGGTGATGCTGTTGCAAGACACAACAAGATTAAAAAAGTTGCATTCACCGGTTCAACTGCAACTGGTCGTCATATCATGAAAGCTGCTGCTGAATCTAACCTAAAGAAAGTCACTTTAGAGTTGGGTGGTAAGTCTCCAAATATCATCTTCGCCGACGCTGACATCAAGAAAACTATTCAAAATGTTCTTGTTGGTATTTTCTATAATTCTGGTGAAGTTTGTTGTGCCGGTTCAAGATTGTACGTTCAAGAAGATATCTATGAAGAGTTCTTGGCCGAATTGAAAAAGAGTGCTGAAGCCGTTAAAGTTGGGGACCCATTCGATGAAGAAACCTTCCAAGGTTCTCAAACTTCTCAAATGCAATTGGACAAGATCTTGTCATATGTTGAACATGGTAAATCTGAAGGTGCCAGAATTATTACTGGTGGTAAGAGACATGGTGACAAAGGCTTCTTTGTTCAACCAACTGTGTTTGCTGATGTTGAAGAACATTTCAAGATTGTCAAGGAAGAAATCTTTGGACCAGTCATCACCGTCACCAAATTCAAAACCACTGATGAGATTGTTGAGAAAGCCAATGACTCTTCTTATGGTCTAGCTGCTGGTATCCACACTACCTCATTGAACACTGCTCTTGATGTCTCTAAGAGATTAGAAGCTGGTACCGTGTGGGTCAACACTTATAATGACTTTGACTCTCAAACTCCATTCGGTGGTTTCAAGGAATCCGGTATCGGTAGAGAAATGGGTACTGAAGCACTGGACAACTACACCCAAGTCAAAGCCGTCAGAGTCAAGTTGGACTAAGCTGGTCCTTAGCTATGTATTTATCTTCCAAAAATTGTATGACATCCATTTGTATGACATGACATGACAAAGATTATGTAATAATCGCGTATACTCTAAAAAAACATCGCTGCAATATTTAATGTTTGTTTATTTAATTGATCAACGCCACAAATATGAGTTCTTCAATTCGTATCTGTATGTGACTGAAGTCTGCGTGATATTCCGGTACTATTTACTAACAGATCATCAGCAAACCTTCCGAGAAAGATCTCTACCGAGACCATTCAGTCGTTATTCTTATCATTCGGTAACATCATAGATATCAAGAACAACAAATCACACATCGATATTCAGTTCCAGGAGATCGAAGATGCTCAGGCGGCACTCGGCAACATGAATGGATACAAATTGCAAGACCGATACCTCCAAGTGTCCAAGTTGAGTGAGTTCAAAGACTCTGAGACAGATGTCCAATCTTATAGAAAACCAGTGTGGGAGGGAGAAGAAGAATTAGAAGCTGAGAATGTTGTATCGTAATCACAAACGTCTATTAGAACATTAGAACTGAAGAAAATCTTTCCAAAAAAAAACCTGGTATCACTATCAATATACATATCCCTTTCCTATCCCATTCTGACATATTCTTTAGCCCATTGTCTTGCTATTATTGATGCTTTCAAGAACCTCTTTGAAGCATACTTTTTGAAGAATTCTTCATGGATTACTGGACCAACAAGGTATTGCAAATAAAGCTGTACAACTGGTTGGACTTCACTTTCTGTTATATCACCAGAGTAATGAATTAGATTACCATTCCATTCGTGTTTTCCTAGCATCTTTCTTGATAGATACATGGATGCTGCAGAACATAAGGATGGTTTGATTCCAATGAAAGAATGATCCATCACTGAGATCTCGAGAAAATATTTACCCATTGTTCTGGTGTTAACATCATAATCATCAGCTTTCGATATTCTTCTCAAGAAGTTCATTGGGTTTGGATAACTTAAATTAAATTCAAGGATCTCAAGGATGAACTTTTCAGCAGCAAGTATTTCATCAGTTGTTGATCCACTTTCACTAGCAAAGTTTGCAACGCTCGGTGAGTAAATCTCTTCATATTTGGAAGCAATGAACAATGAAGCTGTTCCCAAAAGTTGTAGTTTGTTGACTTGGACAATTTCTCTGGATAAAAAACGATCCATTAGATTGATAGCAACGAAAAAAGTCTCTGGTAGTAATCTGAACTTGGTGTGTACTTCACACATCCAATCAACCAGTTGATCACGCATGTTGGCCGTTATGTAGGTTTGTTTTGTGAGGTAGTCTGCAAGAGGTAAGGTCTTGATCTCAAGCATGTAAAGATAATCAAAAATCTCGACAACGTATTCACTAACCATCAATGGATCGTCAAGATCTTCCTCATCAAGATCTTCCCATTCGTATTCGATTCTTTTGGATTTCTTGAAGGTTTCAACGTTGTGTACGATGCTGTTTGAGCTAGCAGCTCTTTTAATAGCTGATCTAGTAACTCTCTGCTCCTTGCTGCTTATAAATGTTGAGCCAATGGTGGAAGAAACCCTCTGTTTAATCAAGTTCTTGAGTCCTTGAGGCTCAGTTTTGGTGGTATTAGTAACATTAGACAAGGCATCTCTTCTGATTGGTATGTTGGATTTCATAGCACCCATGTTGTTAGAGGTTTGTTTGGTTTGTGGTAGAACGTTCTCATCCTGTAATTGAGATCCGAGCAGAACTTGATCCATGATAAAGTGTGTTTTTATGTGTGTGTTATGTGGGTATGATAGGAATTATGTCTAGGTGGGTATTAGATGGGTGTATCGCACAGCAATTGCCAATGAAACAGAACGGCAATCTGGCTGGAAATGGCAATGCAATTGGTTCTCGGTAAGAAAGAGTAGCACACAAGGATTCAAGGATTTCACAACTATTTTATTTGAAAGAGACCTCAAAAATGACTGAAAAAAATTAAAGCTCGAGTTTATTGAAATCTGTCCCGATTAGGAAAAATCAAAACATCAACATCTCGATTCGGAAAACATCATGAAACGCTTCGAAAAGTAAACAAAGGCTAACAATGAGACGAATCTGTGTATGTTGTTTCGTTTCTATGACTTCATCGACGACGCCTGGGGAAGATTCTACAATTGCTCATTTGGCGCCTTCTTTGGTGTTTATTGTACATTATTGGCTGCTGCTTATGCTTTTTGTTGTGTAGGTGGGTGGGTATCAGCGTTGTATCCTCTGCATACATTATAACATGCAGTCGTTTATCAGCTACTGCTGTTGTCATTGGTCTCCGCTAAGATATCTATGCCTTCAGCCTGTAGTTTCTTAGCCCATTGTCTAGCCAATATCGAAGACTTCATGTACTTCTTTGATGCATATTTTTTGAAAAACTCTTCATGAACAACCGGCTCGACCAAGTATCTTAGCAACATCTCGACAGAGTCTTTCATGTCTTCCTTAGTGTAACCCCCGGAATAATGAACTAGAGTCCTGCTCCATTCTGGCTCTCTCTTCAGCATTCTTCTAGCAACAAACATGGCTGCTGCTGCACATAACGATGGTTTCAGTCCAATGAAACGATAATCCATTATAGTAACTTCCAACAAGTATTTCCCTATTGTTCTTGTTCCGATATCGTAATCATCAGCCTTGGAAATTCTTCTCAAGAAGTTCATAGGGTTAGGATAGCACAAGTTAAACTCCAAAGTTTGTAGGATATATCTTTCTGCACCCAATATCTCTTCTTCTGTATAACCTCCATCTGTCACATATGAGTAATTCTTTACACTTGGAGAGAAAACCTCTTCGTATTTAGCAGCAATGAAAAGAGATCCTGTAGCTAAGAGTTGTAGTTTATCAACCTGAACTTTCTCTTTGGACATGAAACGATCCATGATGTTTATCGAAAGGAACAACGTTTCGGGTAATAATCTGAACCTCAGATGCACTTCAACTATCCAATCCACAAGGATTGTTCTCATCTTGGGTCTCATGTTCGTTTGCCATGATAGATATGTGGCATCTGGCAGTGTTTTCAGTTCGAGCTCTGACAAGTAATCGAAGATCTCAACCACATATTCACTGACCATTAAAGGGTCCTCTATGTCCTCAGCATCTAGGTCATCCCAGTCATTTACTATCTTCTGTCTCTTAGGTTGAGATTGCACGACTGGTTCTTCTAGCACATCAACAGCGACTCTCTTGAGCTGCTTCCTGGATGTGATGTCATCTTCCTTCTGTGGTTCTATAACAGTGCTGATTGCGGTTGTGGTAGTGTTGGTGACATTGGATAAGGCAGGTCTTGCTTGGAGACCTCTAGTGGTTCTCTCAACGGGAGCCTTGGAGCCTCTGAGAATGGCATTCTCGTTGTGCTTGTAGACAGCGTTATTGGTGGACATTGTGAGTGATTATGGGAAGGGGCACTTGGTAGATCAAGCGCTTTCTGTGGTGGAATGACTAGTAATGTGTGATAGGCGCAATGTATGGTGGGTATTCTGGCAGCGAGCGAGCAGTAAAAGAGAAATGTGTAGTGACAAGTGATGCGGTGAAGATGCTGGTGGCCGTTCTGTGTGTTTTTGAGGTTCCAATATGAGATAATGACGTGGTTGAAGTTTGTGTTTCTGGTGTTTTTTGGTGTTATTTGTGTTTGGAATTTCGTTAAAAAATTCAAAACGCGCTACAAAAAATATTATGTCATCATTACATAATCTAATGATGACATAATAATTGTATTTAATACTCAAATATAATACCGTAAAATCCGAATTTAGTAGTTCATTTTATAAGAGATTCATAAGGGGATAGTTAATTCTAGTCGTAAAGTTGCTCATTTTAGCTCCTGAAGTTGTAAAATAACGCCATAATGGAAGTCAGAATCATATCTCACATGAACAAAGACCATAAGCTGTCTGTTGAAGACTACCTGGCCGTCTACGGCAACGTTGTGCTCGACGAGAAGGTGTCCAACATCAAAATGTCCCAGATTGATTTGAAGCAAATGACTATCAGCTTCAATCATAAAGACGTTGAGTTCGACATTGAAAAGCCAATCTTGTTCGAGCCACCTCTCGGATCACTCGGTGAGGCCAGGGCAAGACTCGTTGAAATGGCGAAGTTCGCTGCTGATAAAAGAGGGTTCTCTCCTTTCCAAGTCACTGAATACCGTTACCCTAATGCTGCTGGCTGGTTGCTGACCTTCATCGTCCATCTCCCTATCATCACATGGTTTTTCCCATATATCCTTGATAACGCCTATGTGAAGAGTGTTCTTGGAGAGTCGTTTGTTGGATTCGTTGTTAAACATGCTCTCACTGTGTTCTATGTTACCACTGCCATTCACTTGGTGGAGGGTGCACTTGTTCTCAGACCAAAGCTCAACAGATACAGAGTCCCAACTGATGTCCGTTTGGAATACTACATTGCTGGTGCCATTGAGGGCTACCCGGTGATCAAGAGACTGAACGCCGTCATCGCAGAGAAGGAGCACTAGATCAAGTCAATATACATAGGCTAATTTCCCATCGCTTCGAACCAATTTCTGCTTATTGTAGTTTTTTTTTTTTTTGGTTTTTTTTTTTTTTTTTTAATTTAGCTGACTGAAAAAATTTAATACTAACAAAACGTCTCTATTGAAGAGCTCATCGCATTACTAAACCTCCGAGAAAAGAACACAAAATGGCTCCCAGACAGTCTAAAACAGCCAAAAGAAGTGCCAAACAGAACAACACCAGAAGCATAGAGTCCGAGGTCTTCAAGGATCAGCAAGCTAGAAATAGACTGAGCATAACCTCTAACCAACAAGAGAAATCTAAAGTCAGAAAACCAAGAAAGAATGAAGTCAAGAAGGAACAGAGACAGATAAGGCTGTATGGTAAGAAGAAAGAACCAAGAGAATACACCGAGAAAGAACTAGACATTCCTATTCTAAACAGAGCCATCATCCCAGGTGTGAAGAGAGTGAAGGGAAAGAAAGGTAAAACATTTGTTAATGAAGATCCAAGTGAACCTACACAAATCAACAGAATCATCTCTGAGATCATCATCTCTGATGAGAAGAGAGACATGTCTAAGCTAGAAAAGGCACAAAAACTTGAAGAATTGAGAGATCTAAAGAGAAAAGAACTGGAACAAAAAGAAGAATCCAAAAAGAACAAGCTAGAGGACAAGAAGCAAGAGATCAAAAATAAAGCTACAAAAGCCAGAAGTGAAAGACGTAAAAGAGGTAAACTTGCCTCAAAGGCCCAAGATGAGGAAGATTCTACTCCAAAGAAGAAGAGAGTCGCATTTGCTTAATCAATCTGCAATCATCATTGTATTTATTCTTGAGCTGATTCAGTGCACTTATAAATATTAATAAATGGATCATGGGTGTTATTAGTTGCAATCATCATTCGATGTGGGTGTAATGCCAATGACGAAATGAATGGAATTCTGTTTTGTAAAGTACTGAAGGTACTAGTATTTTTGAAACTAGAAACCAAGTCCCCAGAAGTAGTCCATATCTTGACCATTCTTGAACCTGTTGCAATGATTGGAGCATGCTCATGAACATGCATTGATGTAGTTGTCTTTTCGTGAGCACGGAATGAAACAACAGGCTCATCAAGTCTAATATCCCACAGACTCACAACAGAGTTTGTAGATCCACTGACAAGTTCTCTATAACCACCTCTTTGCATATGAACGTTTTGTATCCATCCTCTTTCATTGTTAGTGTTCTTCCATAACTTGACCATTGAGTCCCTTGGATCCAAACGACGGTCATAGACTCTTATCGAACCATCACCAAAACCTCCAATGAAAATATCACCTGCCACTTGATCTGATGTTAACGATGTGATCGAGCTCGAAGAACGAGCAGGAATATCAACAACACACAGCTCTCTTGGCGCATCCCAGATACGAATTATCTTCACATCACCTGTTGCCAATAAAGAACCACGACTTTGTTGCCATTCCATCAATAAACCAGTAGATCTTGGTGTCAGTAGTAAATCAGTCAATGCTCTCCATGAAGTTACAAGGTTTGCATCTTCGACGGATTGAAACTTATTGAAGATTTTGACAATACCATCAGATGTACCGGTCAGCAACAGTGGCAAATCATCCTCGTTAAGGAGTTTCAAATCCGTAATCTTCACGCCAAACTTGTTACCGTTTGAAAATTTTGACAATTGCTTCTTTTCTTCCCAATCGAATACCGTGACATTATCTCTATCATCGGCTGTTATTAAAAAATTCTCAAACTGTGAAAATTTGATGATCTTTGGCTGTGTCTTGTTATCCAAACTCACAGAGTTGGATTTCCAATCACCTCTTAATGAAAGATTTTTTTGAGGTTGGGTTTCATTGATGATGCTTTCATTTCTATTTCTTCTCCATATTCTTTGAGTGTATTCCAAACTACCTGGTTCATCAACTTCGTTCTTTCTCATTTGAGGCTCTTGGAAATATTCAATGCTGTAATCAAAAAATTGCGAAGGCAATGGCATTTCGGGCATTTCTTCTTCAAACTCCTTAACATTGAATCTAGCTGTTTGAGGAAACTTGGCAACATCATGAGGTAACGATAGCATTTGATGATTAGTGTTCACATTTCTCTCTGATTTCTTAGTTTGATCTTCTTCAACACCCCATCCAAAAGGTTTCAAGAAATTGGATAATGAAATAGTTCTCTTCAGTAATGATCTGGAGGACGATGTTGAATGAATGCTTTTTTGATCATTGGACGTGACTGACCTTTGTTGCTGGCCTGTTTCATTGAATTTGATAGGCTGAGGAAGCTTCGTCTGTTGATTTGAGTAGTTACCCAATGTACTACTACTCTGTAACAATAGTTTTTCCATTTCTCTGACTGCTGGACCCATTGTGCTCTCCTTCAATTTGATCAAAATATAGTCAACAATCTTTTGGGCATATAGCTTTAGTTGTGTATGACCATCACAGGATAGAAGTAATAAAGTTTTCCATATTATATGATAAAATGAGCCATACCCAACTGAAGTTTTAGTCTCAATTTGAACTTCGGCAACTGTTGATAGTTCTTGGTATAGCTCATTGAATGCAATGACAATGAAGTTATTCGTTTTTCTCTTCACAATCTTTGAGAAATAGATAATCACCTCTTTTCTGACTAAAGGACTAGCATCGTTTGCTAAAGACAAGATGGCCATGGTGATATTCACATCTTCTTTGATGTCATCTTCTTTATCATCCGGCAAGAAATTAGTCAATGCTAAAACGATTGAGCTTCTAACCTCGGGTATTGGATCATTGATCAATTTGGATAATCTCTCAAGATAACCTTCTTTATAACAAACCCATTTAGCATCAAAGTAATGATCCCATAGTTGTGAAATCAGCAAGACACACCACTGACGAAGTAGTGGATTCTCAGAAGTTTCAATGTAGTAGAGCAGTCTATCCACCAGATCAGGTGTGAAGCAGGCTTTTTGACCATTTTTGAAACCTTTGACAAAGAGACATAGAATCAGGGTACACAAAGCCTTGTGGTCATTGTTTGTATTGTTAGAAGTATCTCTTGGATTCAACATCTGAACAAAATAATTGAAACCTTTGTCCTTCAGTAGTTCCTGTTGTGTGTTCTTGTAATCGACTGCCATTATTCTTGCCCAGATGAATACCAGAACTGGTTTCAAATCTGGTGAAGGGCTTTGGAGTAGTTTCAAAACGTAAGGAAAAATACCAATAGATAATGCCAAATAAACGGCCCATGGACCCAAGTCAAGAAATCTAGAAAGCAGAACTAGAGCACGAACACGGTGAACTTGTGATAGAAGAACCTGCAGCACGATAGGCAACTGTTCCGGTGGTTGATGTGATGAAGAGCCGTACTTCAACCATAGCTCAAATGCTGTTAAATGTTGTTCGAAGAAGGAAGAGTGTTGATAGTTTTGAATGTTGTCACCATTGATTGATTTATGAGAAGGTTCCAGGCTGGCAGATCCATTGACCATGAGCTGACCATTTGATGAGGTAGAGCTCGAATGTGGACTATTGGTTTGAGTTGATGATGTTAGCTGTGTTGATAAGGCCGGTGAGTTTACCGAGTAGATTGAATTCTCATTTGTGACGTTTTTCAGTATCTGAGTCAGAACTTGGTCAATTGCAAGATCCCATGATTCCCACATAGTATGGAACTGTGTATCTGGTAATGGAGGATCCGATATTGGATGACATCCATAAGTTGGCATAATTCTTCTTGCTAAAAGGAAGTTTCTGAACAATGCAGCAACCATCAAATCTTGTCTAAATAATCTTTTGAATAGTGGTCTGGGTAATGATGTCCATGCAATTGTATCTGTGATAGCTGTGAAAATCCAATTGAGTTCACCCAGTGGAGTACGACGATCAGCTAGTGTTCCAGGAATGACGATATTTCCAGTTGGACTATTTTTGGCCATTTCCAATAGCGGAGCGTAGTAATTCTTCTTTATAGGGGATTGCATAATGAACCATTTGATACTCAAGTCGATTGGACATGTTAAACATGAAGTGAACAAATCAGCAGGTAATTCTGGATCCATTGGTAACATTTCATTTGAACGACAAGCAGCCAATTGGATGCAATCGATGTAAGCCGAAGTTGAAGAAGGTGCAAGGTTATCATGATTTCCTTCATTATCGTCATCTATTCTCTTTTGAACAAACTTCTTGAAATTGCTAACGATGTTCCCAGCACTGTTACAATCATAGACGTAAATGCATGGAGCACCCAGCCAAGTCTGTAGGTCATAAAGCGAGATGGGGATGTATTGAGTATAGCCTCTGTTGAAGACCCATATCTCACCACTCTGAGTGGGCTGTGGAACACCGTGACCGTTGTAATGGAACAGTATTCTCTCATCTTTGGCATTTCTTCTCAGTGAATTACAAAATCTCTTTACATCTTCAACACAAGGATCCAGTGATTGTTTGTAGCGAGTCTTCATGGAAAGAGTCTCATATTGCGCCTGGAGGTTCTTCCCAATAGCCTCGACAGCCTTACGGGTGTCGTTGAAGGACAGTGGGTCCAGCCATGCCTCTGTCTTTGCACAGGCCTGTGTCTTGACGACGTCTGGCGGATCGACACCGATGTTGAGGCAGAGAACAATAGCGGCGCTGACGGTCTTCTGGCGATCCTTCATATTCTTCCAGTCGGGTATGGGCTGGTAATAGTCATAGTTGGCGTGTCTGTCGCCATCGGTGAGCTTGTTGCCGTTGGTGTGATGTCTCTTGTCGTCGAAGTAGAGGAAGTAGTTGCTGGCCAGGAACTCCATGTACTGCTGGTCCACGTCAAAGCCATGTCTGACATCTGTGTTCAAGTGTGTGAGCGCGTGGCTGCCGTCACCATTGGTGGCTGTGTCAGGCTGGCTCTTGGTCTGCGACATCTGTTAGCCGCCGGTGATGGTTTTGTGCAATCTGGACGCTGTTTAAGTTGTCTTTCTTTGTTGATCATTGATTACAATTTTCGCTATCGAGAATAAAGTGTGCCTACCGACAAATACATCACTAAATAACTTGTGTATCAACTATTTACTGAATAGGCGGTAGACTTTGGCAGCGGCCAGTGAAAGCGCAGCGAGCACTCCCAACTCAGCAAATCCCAGGATCTTCTGCTGTCGGCGTGATAGTGAAAGAGCGCGGGAATAGCTGACATCGCTTCTGAACGAAACCATCGTATACAACGGAATCCAGCTGTCTCTCAGTAGATAGGTCAGAAAGAAGTCTAGCTGCTTCTGGAACACGAAGAGTCTGCTTGTGACCTTATGCGACATCTCCTTGTAATTCTCCTTCGCAAGGTGGTTGATTGCTAAGAGATCCTGGTGTCTGTCCTTGGAGTAGCTCTCAAGTGTTATCGTCATGTCTTTGAGTCTGTCCATGGTTGATAAAAGAACAAACACATCCTCGAACCCACAATTCATTCCCTGTCCGTAGAAGGGCACCATTGCATGTGCTGCGTCTCCAATGATCACGGCCTTGTTCTCAAAATGGTACGGGTTGCACGTCAAGCTGAGAAGTTTCCCCTTTGGATGGTTGTTAAAAGCATACACCAGTTTCTCTCTCGTCACCAAATCAACAGCATCGGGGAAGCTCTCCTCGAAGAAACTCACTACTTTCTCATCCGTGTCAAGACTCTCAATCAACTTCCATGGAGCAAAAAAGGTAGAAGTGAATGACCCATCGAGATTAGGCAACGCAATCAACATATAATCATGTTTAGGCCAGATGTGTAAATGGTTCTTATCTAACTTGAATCTCTTTTCAAGACTCTCAACCTCATTTGGAGCAATAGATAGCTCGATATAAGCACAATCAATGTATTCCTGAGAGTAGTCCATTCTCACAACTTTTTGCATTTCCTGGCGAACTTTTGAGAAAGAGCCATCAGCACCAACAACAACATCAACAACAACTGGAATTTCTTCTAGATTGTGGAACGTTAATGTTGGTCTTTCCTTCAGGTCCACTTTAGCCAATTTGTGGCCGAAAAATATCTTTATTCCTGCGGATTCTGCCTCGTTCAATAAGATATTGTTCAGATACTCTCTATCAATCGAATTGATAGCTTGTCCATCGATATCGTACTGTTGACTTTCCTCCTTTCCGTTTATATGGATCATTCTACCATGCATTGGGATGACTTTTGAAAGAACTTTATCGGCAAGATGGGTATCGACATATCTCAACGCATTCAACCCACGCTCAGAGACTGCAAGATTGATACTTCTCAGGTTTCTATTAGAGCTTTTTCTAGTATCTGTTCAATAATTAGTCATACGCCTTCATCATCGGTGATCGGCTTAGAAACATACCCTCACGAAGCTCATAGAGAGAAACGTCATAACCCTTCTTCGATAATCCAAGAGCCGCAAGACATCCAACCAGTCCGGCCCCAATCACAGCAACTTCTGGCATTTGTTATGTTATTGTTGATATTGTAGTTTTAATCTATCGGTCGAAATATTTTTTTGACGTTATCCTTTACCTTACGCTACAAAAAACTTGTATTACAAATGGTATATGACAAAGTTTTATTGATCATCGTAAGCTCTAGTTACGTAGATAGTCCCTTAGGTATCCGGATAGTTTGTTGGCACCTTGCTCTAGTGCATCTTTCAAAACGGCCAAATCGTCGTTTGTTGTGCTGGAAAAGTTCACCAAATCATTTTGTGAAACACCTCCTTGCTGCTGATTATCTTGTTCTTCACCAAAGTACGAAGATGATGAGATCGCTTGAGAGTTGTTGAATGCTTGAAGTTTTGTGTGTGCCTCTTGCTGAGCTGCTGCATCCCAATTGTTTCTACCAAAGAATTGATCAGATGAAATTGCTTTTTGTCCCCCATATTTGGTTTCAACTTCACCGGTATACTTTGGTTGAGCTGCTGCTTTTTGTCTCTTCTCATGTTCTGCCGCATCGTTACCAGTCATACCAAATCCTAATTTGGCAAATGATGGGGTAACGCTTTCAACTTGACGAGATGTTCTAGATGATTGAGTTTCGTAGGTTTGGGTTTGTTGTTGGGTCGGTTGGCTTGATATTGTTTTTGGTTTGATTGTGTTTTTCGAGATTAGATCATCGCTGGTTTGTGCTTTGTTTGGATTGTATCCTAGTTTAGCTGTTTCTTCTGCTTCTTTCTTAGCTTCTTGTTCAGCAGCGTCAAAATCTATATCAGAAACGATTTTCTTAGCACCAAGTTTCGATTTCTTTGGAGCACCGCTAAGGATACTGGACTTCTTAGCAGTGGATGTAGATTTTCTCAAGATGGTAGTTGGTTTCTTAGCTTGTGGTTGTGAACTGCTCTTTATCGATGATGTACCACTTAAAGGAGTGATTGGTCTTGAGATTGAAGGAGACACAGTGGATGGTTTCTTCTCCCAATTAGCAAAAAAGTCATCAGTGCTGTTGTTCTCTGTTAAAGATGAGGAAGATGAGTTATCAATGTTCTCCAAGCTAACACCATTTGGGAATGAAATTTCATCTTTTTGAACTTTATGATCCAAGTGATCCTTGTAGTTTTTGGCGATTTTGGAAGTGTATTTATCACTAGCATCAGTAGTCTTTCCAAGATATCTTGAGCCCCCGTTCTTCAAGAAGTATTCTTTAATCTTTTGATTACCACCTAATTTGAAACGGCGGAGTTGTTTTGGAGCCCATTTGTCCAGGTTTGATGACTTGACAAAAGTGATGTGAACACCTAGATTTCTGTGCACGGCAGAACATTCAAGGCAAAGAAGCACACCGAATGGAATGGAAGTCCACGTTGGGTTCTTGGCCTCACAGTCAAAACATATTTTGTTTGACGGGTCCTTCGACAAGTTGGCGAAAACAGCGTCTCTTTCCTGAGTTGTAGCAAGAGTTTCGGTCATGGTGTGTATGATTTATAGTGACTTTTCGATGCGGATTCCGATGGAGTATGTTCTGATGCAGTTAGCTGGCTCTCAATAACAAATTTCACACGATAAATAGCTTTTGTTTTGATCTGTTGTCTTCTTTTGCGAAATTTGATCATGGCAAAAATTGGAAAGTTATTCGCGCCAGTTCGCGAATGCGTTCTATTCGCGAATTCACTACACAAATACACCACTACAACTATTGTTCATACAAACATAAAAATTTTAGCATTTTCTAGATAGAACGGCTCATATAGCGATAGTTTCACGTGGCTTTTCATTAGCAGTGTTTGAGGTTGATTCATCTCTTGAAGCACTCTCGTTGTTGTCCACAGGAGGAATGTGGTCCAGTGGGTTGTTGTTTCCCCAACTCAAAAAGTCTCTTCTAACCTCCACATAATCATATGCAAACTCACCAATTTGATCCTCATCCATACCAGCAGCTTCAGCTTCTTCATTGGCTCTCAATTTCAAGCCGGGTATCTTGTCAATCACAAAACAGATGACTGAAGTGACAACAAAAGTGTAGGCAAAAACAGCTGCAATGAATGCAATTTGTTTATAAATTTGTTTGTAGTTCTTTGAGATAAACCCACCTGGATGGTCAGTAACACCATCCATTCCAATGACCCAGTCTGCACCGAATAAAGCATTGAAAAATAATCCAACAATACCTGCCATCCCGTGCTCTGCCAAAATATCTAGAGCATCATCAACACCAACCAAGTACTTCAAACCAGTGGAGAAGTTACAAACAACACCGGTCACAACACCCAATACAACAGAACCGTACAGAGTGATACAACCGGAAGTTGGAGTAGCAGCAACCAAACCAGAGATTAGACCAGAACAAAGACCAACAGTCGACCATTTCTTCTCAAGTCTGTAATCTAGCAAACACCAAGTCATGGCAGCAATACCTGCAGTAATATTGGTGTTGGCAATGGCATACATGGATCTTAATGATGGGTATAAAGCAGTACCACCGTTGAACCCTAACCAACCGAACCATAGCAATGAAGTACCAAGAGTGACCAAGGAAACATTATGTGGTCTGAAATTGATCAGGAGTTTTTCTTTACGTCTTCCCAAAAACCATGAGTAAACGAAACCACCAACACCTGAACAAATTTCAACAGGACCACCACCAGCAAAATCTAAAACCCCCCATTTATAAGCCCAACCTGAAGAATTCCAAATCCAACAGGTGACAGGACAATAGACTAAAGTAGACCAAATAAAAAGAAAAACCATGTGCGGTAGCAATCTACCTCTCTCTGCAACGGAACCAGCAATAATAGCTAGTGTAACGCATAAAAACATATTTTGAAAAATAGCCCAAACAAACTCTGGATAATCAGCATCCTCACTGGCATAAACATTTCTTAAACCAAAAGAATCCAGATTCCCGATGAATCCATTTGAAGCGGTCGTACTGAAGGCTAATGAATAACCCCAGAAATACCATTGGACCATACCAACGATAGCTGCCATTAATACCGACCAGATTAATGAAAGTGCTGATTTACGTCTAGCAAGACCAGAATACAAGAAACCTAGGCCTGGGGACCATAACGAACACCAATGCAGTACATATGGTGATGAAACTGACGACACCAGTGTCGTATTTTTCTGTCCAAACTCCACTCATTTTTGTAGAGACTTTTTAGTTGAGATGAGATGAGATGAGATGTAATTCGGTTGTATTGTGTATGAATTAGACAGCAGAATGGAAATGACTCACTGACTGATGACTGTGATTTTCAAGAATAAACCTGACTCTATCGATCGAACTCTAAGATCTGAAGGAATTGAAGTGGGTCAATGTTGAGAAAAGGAGAAATACCGTTTGTTATTTATACACAGTGCGTGAGGACTAGGGCCCTGAGAAGTAGCGAGGCAAGGAAAATTTTTAAAAAAAAAAAAAAACTCTTGGTCCTGAAATTTCTATAGCCTGGGCAACTGACGACGACTGAAAACTGATTATGTGGCCAATCAGCCAATCAGCGGCTACCTTGAGAAGCCGAAGAAGACTAACGTATGTCATTGCTGCCTGAGTGTGCTTCAAGTCGGTGTTGGTGCTGGTATTAGTGTGTAGCTCACGACTCACGAGGGTCACACAGCCAGTGACGTGGATGGATCTCAGTGGTCAAGCTTTTTGGGGCCCTGATCAGCAGCATTTGTCGTGACCGTCTGACTGATAGCTGGTGGATAGTACCAGTAGATAGTGATCTATCGGAACAGAAGACGTTCTATTATTATTTCCATGGTAGACAGCTGTAGTAATGGTGAAAGGTACTTTCCAGCTTTGCATCAACAAGAGAGAAGCGAACCCTTATATACTTTTGGGAAACAAGGTGCTGCCTAAAGTTGGCGGTACGAGTTGTAGGTATCACTCCAAGATTGTGATAGCGGTCCACCCAGTCATGAGCTTATCACCTTAAGCCAAGTTCCCTCTCTGCTCGCCGGCGGCTAGCCTAGGTTGGTACATAAGTTGACATGGGCTGACAAGGCCAGCCTAGAAGCTAGGCGGGAGAGCGTGGGTGCCGGGCGGCAGAACATCAGTTGCTGAGTGTCTGTGGACTAGCTTCCCCGAAAAAAGTCCTGTTGAGCTGTAAGTCTGATTCAAGAACTAGTCCCAGATGGTCTAAGCTCTTTCGGTGATTTCCTTAAGTCCTTCAAGCCTATTATGAATAGTCGGGTCTGTCAAGTGTCGGAGTTGTCAGTTGGGCAGTTCCTTGACCGTTGGGCAACTGGTAATAGATCTGGTTGACCAATCTCTCTGAGATTCTGGCCATCTTCTAGTCCCTGTTCGCCATTTTTGGTCATCGCTTTTCTCGCTAACTTCTGGAAGACCGTTGTAATGTTTCAGGATTTGTATTTGCGGAACTTAAAGCCGGACTTTGATGCACAACTGTAAATCTCGATACAGAACTATCGCCTCTCATTGGTGGATTTGGAGATCTTATCTTATCCATAATTTCCATCAGTTCCCAAATTGGACGTAAAATCAACAAATCCGTCAATCGTGGTTCGCACCACAACAAGAGTCGGCGATCACGTGCCTTTTATATTATTTTGATTATGTAAGATTTCTATAAAATGCCTATAGACGTTGTTTATTGGTTGGACAGGGTCTTAGAGATTTCGTATTAAGCATTATGATCATCTTGCCAAATACTCCTTTCACGCCTGTTGAACTTCCAGCTTCCCATGATAACTCAACGATACAGAGGATTTTATCCAAGAGACTAGCGGTTGTGCGGTCCTCAAACACTTCATCTTTTATATCAAACCTTGAAGAGTACTTAAACTACATATACTTCGAGATATCACAGCTTGATGAAGTGAACAATTACCAAGAAGTTCTGCTATACTCTTCTGGTCTTTTCCTGACTACGAGTAATACTATTCCATGGGCATTATATTCCACAAAAAGACAATCTGAGGGGCAGAGCTGGTCACTAAGCGATGAAATCATCACAGTGATTGTTAATTTGGCATTATCGTACAACATACGAGCATCTGAAATCATTTTGTCAGCCCTGACACAATCATCTAGTATGCAAGACTCAAAAGTACAGAAACTATGGCTAAGTTCCTTCAAGCTATTCAAGAAATCTGTTGAATATGTGAATTTTTTGAAATCTTGTTCAACAGAGTGCTTCAACAACAAAGTCTTTGAGACGTCCTCTCCGTTTGTGCAATTTCTTGACTCCCTGACTCAATGCTCCATTCAATTCACATTTCTTTCCAAGGCTGTATGGAGTCTGAAATCCGTGGAGTATGACATAGGTTTGAATGATAGTCTCAACTATTCCACACTATCAAGAATCTCTATCTTCGTGAAAAATGAGTTTAAAGTTATGACCAATCTCTTGAAATCCAGCAATCCTTCGAATAACAGATGGTTTGAGTTTCTGCAGAGTGTATCAAGACTGAATTCTGCATATGTTGGTACCTTTTTATCAATTGAAAACTACAAACAGAATAAACTTGGGATCAGTTTGGGATTCCTCAGCTTTGCTGTGGAAAATATAGCCACTACAAATTCAACTTCTGATGATATTGATGGAGCCAATTCCAAGCTAAAGAACAAGCTGTCCAAATTCAAAACAAAACTCACATCAAGCAAGGTGAATACCAAGAAGATCAGAATCAAGAAATCTGTTCATGAAGATCTACAACACAAGACATTACAAGAAAGTTTGGATAACCTCTTCGAACTGGTTGACATTTTAAACTTGAAGTATAACATCGAAAACAACAACTTACACTTTGAAGTGATATCAGATCAGACGACTTTACTTCAAAGTTACTTACCAACTGGAAGAAATGTCCCATTATCAGATGACACAAAGTCATGGATACCACAACATGTTCAGACGTCCCAAGACTATGAAGGACGTGGACAGTACTATTAGTTTATTTTCTACCATGATACACATCAACGAACTTCTGTTTAGCTTTGATATCAAGATCTTCATTGACAAGTTTGAACTTCCCGTTATTTGTAAAAGATTGTCTGATTTTCACTAGTGATGATTCAAATGGGGCCACCTCGTCAACCGTGTTGATTCTTATCTTAGCAGTGAACGAGAGATGAGTCAATAGTTTGAACAGATATCCGAGTTTGCTGTAACTCAAAGGCGTTACCAAGGTTGATGGGAACACTTTGATCCCAATAGATTTAATAGGTCTCAACTTTGCACCTGTTGAGAGTAGCCCATCAAACGTGGATTGTCTCAGCTGGAATGGTAAGACAGCTTTACCGTTCGAGGTAGTACCCTCAGCGAAGATATAAATGATTTTATGCTTCAAAGCTTGTACGCTCACTGGGGTCGATGAGCTCGTACAATCAAGCCCGCTCAAACTTTTGAGGATCACACTCCGTGTTGTTAGTTCCACAAGGTCACCACGTTGATCTGGAAATAGAAAAGTGTAATTATCATTTGAGATGAGACCCAATAACAAGGCATCCAGAGGGCTTGAGAAATTGACGAAGTATATTTCGTTTTTGGAAGGATAAAAGTCTCTATTTTTGATCTTCTTTGATTTGAGTCCTTGAATAGAAAGTTCGTATGATGTCAGACCAGCAAGGAAGAGCGATATTCTGAGAAGCACAGGAAGTCCAAGCACTGAATATAATAAGAAGAAAGGAGCGATCCAAATCGACTTGAAGATGACAAGTGCTAGTTTTGGCAAGAGATCAATCTTTGTAGATTTTATGAAGGACTGGATGGGCGAATCAGCCACACCTATGACATTGGTGTGAGTCACCGGCAGAAATGGCGAGATCCCGGTGGCCTTGTCTCTGAACTGAGTGTATTTCTCCATCCCGCAGCGTCTTGTCTGAGTTTTAAATGGACAAAGTTCATATCGATGAAGTCAAATCTATAGAACGAGTTCGCGGAGCTTCTTTTATTGATTGTGCTTATATAATATTTCTCAACAAAAAACGTTTCTTACTGACATCTGGAACAGTTGCCATAGAAAGCACTACAGATTCCGCAAAAAGAGCTGACACAATGTCCTTGCAGGCTGTTCTCGAGCGAGGAGACGACTTCCTTTCCGAGTTCCCGCGTAACTCGGCCTGGTGGAACCTCGCATCACACTCGACATGTGCTCTGGCCGTTGGGTTCTCGAAACTGGTGCTCTTCACTGCTTATAAACCGGTCATTACTGGACTGGATAGACTAGATGCTGCTCTGCAGAAGAGTAAAGACGAGAATAGAGGACTTGTGACAGTGATGAATCATATGTCTACCATTGATGATCCTTTTCTGTGGGGTATTTTACCGTGGCGTTACTATAAAGATCTTGACACCATAAGATGGGGATTAGCTGCACATAATCTTTGTTTTACTAATAACTTTCTTTCTTACTTCTTCAGTCTGGGAAAGATACTTGGTACCAAGCGTTTTGGTGGAGGTCCTTTCCAAGGATCGATTGATGCTGCTGTGAGAATTATGTCTCCAGATGACACCTTGAATCTGATCTATGATGGGTCCGAAGACGTTAATTACAAATGGCTGGACACACACAACCATATGAAACAGGTGACGCCATTAGCTACTAAGATCAAGGAGGACTACATCCAGCCAATCTTTAGAACGAGACCTTCATGGATTCATTTATTCCCAGAGGGCTTTGTTCTTCAACTCCAAGAGCCTTTCAACAACTCGATGAGGTACTTCAAATGGGGGATCACAAGAATCATACTAGAATCCACAAGACAACCAATCATTCTGCCGATATTTGCACACGGATTCGAGAAGATAGCCCCAGAAGGTGAGGTTCCACAGACAGAGACGGCCATTGTTGCCAAAAGCGACGAGAAGATGGGCTTCTTCGACAGGTTTCTACCTCACAACTTCGGTGCAGAAATCAAGGTAACCATCGGCAACCCAATCGATGACAAGATCATCGAGAAGTACAGAACCGAGTGGTTGAACTTGGTGAAGAAGCTGGTAGATTCTGACGACCCTAGTGACCTCACGTACGAGTTGAAGTTCGGGAAGCAGGCGCAGGAGCTTCGAAGCCGGTTTGCTTCAGAGTTGAGAAAAGCCGTGGCAGATGTCCGTCACTCTGTGGGCTTCCCACTAGAAGATCCACGCTTCAAAGACCACGCTTTCTGGAAGCGCTACACACTCAGCGAGGGGAAAAGCGACCCGGACGTCAAGTTCATCGGCCAGAACTGGGCTATCCGTAGACTGCAGGCCTTTTTGGGCGAGGAGAGCGACAAGCCCGCCAAATAATCAGTCTCTGTATATAAACCATCATCAATTATAAGCATTATAAACACCACCGCGAACTAACAAATAATTTAATATGGTAAAAACTGAGAAACCACCCCACAAAAGAACGGTCAGCGTCATACAAAGACAGAAAACCAACAGCCCTAAAGGAGGCCATGAGCGTGCTATCAGTGAGATCCAGACTGCTGCGTCTAGCAGTCTCACGAAACAGCCGACCGCTCTCTTTTTCGCACCACAATTGCCATAGTTGGAACCCCTTCAGGAAGACCTCCATCCAGCCAAAAGACGAGACACCAGCTGACGAAACTGTGATAAATGCGACTCAGGAACTCAGAAGCGATGTCTCTCCTAGAAGAATGGGGCAGCTTCTCTTGGAATTAGCTCACAACGAGACGCAGCCGCAGTCATTCACGCTGATGAACGAGATCTTCAGGAAGCTCGGTCAGCAACAGGCACAACCGTTGTCTTTGGAGGACAAGTATACCGTCTTCCACGCTGTTATTGAGCAAATTGACTCGTCCAACTACTCATCTGCCAGGTTTGTGCCTAGACTGTACCTTGAACTAGTGGATGCCGCTTCACAGAAGAAAGATAATGAGCTACTTCTAGACATCTTCAGTGCGTTTGTTCAGTATCTTGCTGTATTAGGCTATAGCAACCAGCTGTCTCAGGTGATCGAATCATTAGTGAAAAAGAACCCCACGCTGCTGACTCCAGCATTTCACAAGACAAGGAAAACGCTGATATCCCTTGAGAATGTTCATCCCTCCGTCTTTGTTAGAGTATACAATGTCTTTGAGTGGCTAGGTCTGAGCAGGAAGTCTCAAAGATCTTTCATGAAAACCACATTGGAGTCTCTAGCAGCTCATTATCAAAGTAAGGACTCGATATTTTCAGTCGATCCCCATGAATTGGCGCTCGCCAAAGACTTTCTAGATAAAATCCTGGCCCTTGACATTGATCCTCTCAAAATATTGAAAGTTCTGGATATATGTCAGGACGATTCACGTCTGGAAGAAACGAAATCCTCTGCAGTGCAACTCTTAAGTCTTCAAATGTCGTCCATGATCGATTTATCGCCATTCAGTCTTCCTGCACTTGATCAGATCTTTAAAGTTCTCATCAGCAACACCGCAACATTGCCAGATGATCAGATTGATACGGCGGTGACAAGGTGCCTCACCTATCTGGAGGAGAAAGGCATTGATGCTTTTGACCTGGATCTCCAACTGAAAACTTATAAGACAGGATTCTCAGATAAAGTTAGATCACACATATCGCAAAATTCCGAAAACGTCGATGCCTCTACTCTCAATTCAATTCTTTTTGCATTGAGCTACAGGAATTCCAATGAGTTCATCAGTCAGTTTGATGATTTACTTGGCTTCTTCGAATCAGAGTTCGCTGAAGTTGAAAAGTCAATGGGGTACTACACGACTTTGATTGACAAGGCAATAAGAGACTCTGATTATAAATCTCTGAGGTCCTACTTCGATGAAAGTATACAATCAGGTGCTGACTGGAAAGAGAACAGGCGTCAATTGTTCAAGTTTCTAACTAAACTGGCACAAGAGCCTAATGCGGATATACCTGAGGTGTTCAAATGGTATAAGAGAGTCAAGTTTTTTGTTGAATATCTGGATGCTACTTCATACAACGCCATGATGAAATTGTTCCTCAAGAATGATGCTGAAGACGCCATTAGCTCAATGAAACACGAACTACCCCCATTGGAAGAAGGGAAAAAGTTTCAGGTGGATAATTATCCCGACCTTTTTCAAACCGTTCATCAGTGGATGATTACAGAATCGGTGGACCCTCACGATGTTTGGGATCTACACACTGCTTTGGACAAGTATTTTGATCTACCTTATGAGACTTACCTTCCTGTCATGAAGAGACTCAATGAAATGAAAAGGCCAGATTACTCATTCCAAGTGTTCCAACAGCTGAAAAAACGACATAGAACAACCGGTTCAGTTCCTCCACCAACATCTGAGATGTACTCTTATCTTTTTAGGAATTTTGGAAACCAATTTTACGGTGATGGTGTCAATACGCTTTACATGATCCTGAACTTGGACCTCCATATTAATAGTGATATCAACGTCATGAATGCCGCAATGGACGCCTACAGTAACCTGATGGACATCCAACAAGTTCTGGATATCTATGATAAGGTTATCACCATCCCACATCACAAAGGTCTGAACCACGAAACTGTCAATATCATGCTGAAAACAATGACGTTTGTTTCCTTAGAACACGTAAAGAATTTCTGGAACAACATGGACTCAGTCAACATTCTACCTGATAGTCGAAACTTCAATCAATATATCCTAGCACACTGTTATCATGACGAGTATGATGCAGCATTGAACATTGCTTCGACAGTGGAGGATTTCGATGTTACTATGACTCCGCAGATAATTGAAACACTGTATAGATGGACTGCAAATGAGGAGAAAAGGGATCTGGTTAGACAATGGGCTATCGAAAAGCATCAGGCTATATGGAAGTCACTCGAGTCTAAACTGAACACGGTTCCAATCCTCAAGGGCGATGAGTTTGATCCCAATGATGTTGCCATGAGCCTAGTTAGAGCTGGGATTGACACTTGAGCTCGCTATTTAATCATTATTTATCAATTATTTATTCATCATTTATCAATTATTTATTCATTATTTACTTCAAATCATACAGTTCATCTGTGATGAACCCTTATCCGACTCCAATGCAGAAAGTGTCTGATTAGTCAACACTGTCTGATTATACCAGCTCATGATGATGACACGTGCTATAGTTGGAGTTTTATAACAGCATCACATAAAGACACGCACAAGATGATTTCAGCTACTGACTTTAGTGCTATTGACCTTCATGGCGAATCTCAAAGAGTTCACAGTCTCGTTAAAATATTTCGCAAGTGGCGACACGTTCACGAACATCAAAGTCTTTGAGTTTCCAGTTAACGAATATTGTAAAAGATACGTCAGCTTTGAGTTTCTGAACGGTATGTGTGATCTTGCCTTCTTATCGCTCAGAGCGTATATCACATCGCCTAGACAACTCAAGCTCTTATTGATACTTTGTGTCTCTTTCAATCTATCACCAGTGGCTTGAGAGTGGCTCAATCTTTCTGAACCAGCAAGATCAATAAGATTCAAAACTCCTTCAACTTTCTCATTCGTTTTGAGATTCTCGCCATAGGTCCTAATGATGAACACAGAATGCGATCTGGAAGATCGTTCATTTGCTTTCGTGGCAGCAATAGATCTATTCTTCAAGGCCCTCTCCAGAAGAGTGCTCATCATTTCAGGTGATTTGACTTCGACAGTAAACAGATCAGTGACTGTTGTCTTCTGTGTAGCAGCATCATGTCTTATCTCGTGCTTGATTTTATCAATGTTCTGAGGATCACCCAATAAGTCATTAATGTTCTCATTGTAAATCTCCAAAAACTCGCCATATACTTTGTGGACCCAGCCTCTTTCTTGTAACTTGTTTGATGTTTCAAATATCTGGTCAACAACTCTAGGTATCATACCATCACTGTTTGACATTGTGTACGTCTTACCAGATCCAGTCTGACCATATGCAAAAACACAAACGTTGAACCCGTCCAATGCACTTTGGGCTAGTTGTGAGATTTCCTCAAAAATCTCTCCGTTTGTAGAGTTCATCTGAAATACTCTGTCAAACTTATAAGACTGTGATTTGACCGTTGTGGATGATGAAGCTTTGGTGAAAGCACTGGTAGGTGTGCTGGATTTCGGATCCGTTATCACAATAAGTTGTTCTTCCTCCTCATTATCGGGGACTCTTATATCGAGAATGTCATCAACCCTCTCATTTGGTAGTGGAGGCCTTATACGACAAAACACTCGGATGTTTCCTTTCAGATCTTGCATCTTGTTGTGCAGTTTCCTTCTGGACAGCTCTTCAACGACTAAATCACCTTTCAGAGTCACCGTTTGTGTGGACTTCCAACTCATTTCTTCTGTCAGCAATGTTATCGATGATTTGTTTTCTTCCAGTCTTCTCTTCTCGTATGCAATTCTCTTTTTGAGAGTGGAGATAGCATCGACATGTGAATTGTTTGACTCCTTAAGGAGGTTCAAAACTATTTCTCGCTTTCTTCTATCGTTCTTTCTGATATCGATAGTGGCTGAAAGATCGATTAATCTCTTCTCTTGAATCGATTTCTCTTCTCTCAAGCAAACTAGTTCGTGTTCCAACGATTCTCTGATTTCACTCATATGTTCTTTGATTTTAGTTTGCTCTTTGGTATAATTGTCTTTCATCTCGTGCAGTTGACTTTCCAATGTTTTCGGGTTGTTACCAATCTTCGATTTTAGATCATCTAAGCTTGTTTCCAGCTCTGCTTTCTCCTCCTGTAAGTAGCCCAGTTTGAGATCCTTGATCTGCTGAATGCCATCTGAGTAGTGTTTCCTTATATTGTAGCGTCTTGATTCAGCGTCAACTTCTATTTCCTTGATTCTCAGCTCCAGTGATTTTTTCAGATCCTCTTCCATAGCCTTCTTCTCGTGCTCGATATCGTCAAGCCCGTTCATCTTCATTCGAAGTTCTCGTGATAGACCACTGAAAGTCTTCTCCAAATCTTGGCTATCAAGCTCTGTTTGTTGCAGATGAGTTGTAATGGTCAGTATATTTGTGCGAAGCTCCTCTAGGCGTTCTTCCTTCTCGCTGATGGAGGCTCTGAGTGATTCCAGGTCACTGGCAACGTTGAAATTGAGCGAGGTGATTCTCGTTGGGCTCATGTGTCTATCAAAATAAGCAGCTGAGTGGGAAGGTGATGGACTGCTCACGTTGTTTTTGAGCAGTGGAATCTTCGACTCTGTGGCGCCTTCTGTCTCCATACTTTGACTCATAGTCAGCAAAACAAGCGAACAAACTGATCAAACAAGGACCGAAAGTAATATGAAACATTTGACTGTTTGTTTGTTTGTTTACCTTTATGTGGTTGTGGCCTTACCAGCTATCAATTAAAAATATTATGTAACCTCCGGGGGCTATAGCACGTGAATTCCTCGGCTCATCGCATAGGGTAAAAAATTTAATATGGAACATTGTATCAACTTAATCTATCTAGTCTTTGAGATATACTTTGTATTTTGGATATTTATCAGACATGTCCAAAGGTAGAGTCACAGTATCTTTGCCATCTACAAATCAAAAGGGCTCAAAGCTCACGAAAGCTCAAAGCAAGAAACACAAACGTATGTGAATGACGATTACGACTATATGATTCCAACTTGTACTAACTATCAACAGTGGAGAATGACTCTGAAGAGGAAGAAGAATCCGACTCTTCCATAGTTTCAGAAGATGCTGACTCGGATATCGAAGATGATGAGGTGGATATGGATGGATTTAGTGGAAGTGATGATGATAGTGATGAAGACTCAGATTCCGACTCAAATTTACCAAGACTGAAGAAGCGTAAGAAGACAACAGATGATGGAAGTGAATCTTTCGCCAATGCTGTCACTGCTATTCTTGGGTCTAAGCTTAAGGCTTATGACAGAAAAGATCCGATCCTGGCCAGATCGAAACAAACGATAAAGAAAGCAGAAAGTGATAAACTTGAGGCCAAGGCACGCAGAGAATTGCTTTCTGAGAAGAAGAAAGTCTACGACAAGGATAGAATCAGAGACCTCCTGCCTAAAGTTGATGAAGACGCCAGATCTATACTAGATTATGAGAAAAGACTGAAGAAGACCGCACAAAGAGGTGTCATCCGTTTATTCAACGTGTTAATGGCCACACAAAACAGAACAAACTCAGAGGCATCCACAACGAAGGTCAACAGCTTTGAGCAGAAGGAAAAACTGATAACCGAACTTTCAAAAGAGAAGTTCTTCGACTTGGTCAAGAACTCTGCAAAATAAATGATAAGATGTCAAGATGTACGTAGACACAGGCCAAAAAAAATTACTGTACTCTAATACACTAAAAGTTTCTCCTATAGTTGAAGAGAGCAGTAATTTTCATCAGCGCAGTATAGTAAGTATAGTAATGTGGGCTTCGGTGCGGGTTTCAGCGCTCTAAACTTCAGATAGGTCCTTGGCTCAAATCTCGGGAATATCCTGCTATACCGGCCTCAGCTCAAACTCTTCAATAACATGGCTTACTCGAATTGCTTGATGTATTTCCGAAGTCCTGGTAATATGCCCTAAATTATAAAATGTCAAGTGTCCGAGTTGGGAAAACTACTAGTTAAGAGTTTTGCCTGTGTGTTGTGTGAGGTATTGGTATCTAAATAAGTACAGAATGTGGGAATCTGGGTTCTTATAGGAGATATAGGCCTGTCCTTGGCAGCTGGATGACTCTCCTTGGACAGGGCCTTATGGTTGCCTCGACTCATTGGGTGTAATTAAGCCCTGACCGTAGTCACGTGACACTTCCGGTCCTCATACTCTTGACACCTCCCCCGGTTGGTACCTGTATTGACGGTGGCAACCTTATAAAGAAGAAGAAGAAGTAAGAGGAGTAGTGGGAGATATATGTGAGCAACGGGAGATCATATCTAACCTTATAAACAATTGATAAGAACCAATTGCAAGTAAACTCTGTCAAAGTCTGTGTACGTTAAACCATGTGTATATGAACTTGGAGAAGTTTCAAACATGAACGTAAATGTCCTGGGTCTAGTCTATCTCAATCCTGAAGTAAATGGGGAACTAGGCTGAATAGCTCGAGTTCACGGGAAATCTAGGTTAAGTAACTTTAGGTTAAATAACGAGATACCGCATAAGTGAGACTTGGTTGAAGAACGGCAAGCCTGTCAAAGTGTCTCTAAGTGTATATACTGAATAAGAACAGCTATGATGCTAGTAACGTAGAACAGATGAAAATCAGCACCCGAGGCAATCTAGTAATAAGAATCATGATGAGAGGTAACAAGGAGTACTAAATTCACACTAGAATAAAAGTCTACCGAGATCGAACCCAAGGAAACCGTTTCTAAAGACGACGCACGGTGAAACCGACAACATATGAACTGACAAGTTCAGGTAAATAACAACAAAGTGCAAAGCAAGAAGTATGCCACTATACTAAGATCTGAGAGTAGACCAGTCATGTTAACCCGAAAACTAGAACGAAGCTAGTGGTAGGTATATGCTTGATCATCTCAATCACATACATAGCAGGGAGCGTATCATAACATTCAGGCAATGACACAAAACACTAGAAAACAAACCATTGTTATGCATTTTAAGCCTTTCGCAAAACTGGAATGCAACTAATGCCTGAAGCAAGTACCAAAAACCCTAGCGCAGTTGTATCGAATGGAACCAAAGGTAACAAGGGACACCAACCAACCAGTTACGTAGCACTGGCAGGTTGTAGACAAACAACTATTGTAGGAAAGCACACATTAGAAGACCATAGCTGAGGCAATCCAGACAAGGTTCAGAAGAACCCATTACTGAAGACGGCACACGACTTAGCACAACCATGGAGCGTATCAAGATACCATGGGTAGGCCAAGTGGAGGTAACACCTTAGTCAAAACTGGAACTTGCCGATAATGTTAACCCGAAAATTCAGAACTAAGCTGAATGTTAGGTATATCAAAGACAAACTGACCAATCGAGAGCTGAAGAATGAAACGAGTCCAAAAGTCCGAAGCTCCGGAGCGAATACACAGAGCTATAGCATGAATCAAGACCCTGAAATTGTAAGCCCAAGGGGATCAGCGTCAACAGTCGCAATGGACAGAACATTGGACAACACGAAGACTCATCGTAATGGGAGCATTGGACGATGGAAAACTAACCAAAGGTAGCAACGGTGAAGACCAGAGACCTTATGAGGCAGTTGAAAGGTAGGAGAGTAGAGTAAACTAGACGAGCGAATGCAACAGGAAACCAGCATAGTAAAACCAGCATAGTAAAAGACAAGAGCACTGGAGGAAGACAAAGAATGACAATGAGGAATGAGGTGGGCAAACAGAAGCGATGAACGAAAGCTTCGCTGAACGTAGTGGAGGTGTAGTGTGAGCAGGTGCGCTATCTGATGATATTCTAACGAACATGCAGTGAAGGAACTTCTTAGAGAAGAGACTCTCTCAAGCTGTAGCGTTATAGGAACACACCAAAATGGGACAACGCGAAAGCAAACCACCTTGTGACAAAACCATCAAAACACCAAAACAAAAAACCTCCCAGAATCGACTGAGCAGGAGAAAACAAAACGTGAAATAACAATGGAAACGACGTTAATGTTTATAACCATCAAAAAGCCAAAAAAGAAAAAAAAAAAAAAAATCAACACAACACGTGTAAAGAGACCTGAGATGATAGTCAAACAAGTGAAGTGATAGATTTATGGTAGAGCATGAGTAAATGCAAAACCAAAGGGAAACCTACTACCCGAACCTAACAATTGAGGAGAAAGGACTGGTAGAAGGAAACCTGATACTAACTTTAACACATGGAATTATGACCAGAGCGTGAAGCAAGGTAACTAATCCATAACTGAACCACTCCTAGTAGCATCATGAAGACGTAAAGTAATAGCAATTGGAATAGGTGAGAGAAGTCAATGATAGACCAAGGCCAAGAGTGTAAGCTTGAGCAAACAACGTACGACGCCAGTGTGGGACCAAAAGGAGGGAAAGCTAGAGCTGAACTCTTCCCCGAATCAACAGAACAATGTAATTGTGAGTTTGGTGAAAACAAAACGTGAACTCTGGATAAATATCTTTGCAGTAATCGGTAAGGAAAACAGGAAACGAAATAGTAAACACAACTTGAACACATGAATAAAACCAACAAAGTTAAACTAACAGAACTGCAGTAAGACGTGCAAGATATATCCAGGTTGAATTGTTTAAATGAAGAGGGAATTGTTGAATGGATTGATTAGGGAGGAGAAGAAGCAACAAGCATAAGCAGCTAAGAACGAAGGTTCAAAATAACTCTGGATGGACCATCTGGACGTTGATCGGTACATCTTGTCATGACCAATTGAGGACACCAGAGGATAGAGCAGATCCGTAGTGATAACTGTGAAAAAGTGGAAGCTGAATTAACGAACCAAAGAAAAAAGTAAAGAGAACCTCTTCGATATGGAAGTCAAAACAGATTAGTTATATGATTGTGGAAAAGACCACAAAATAACTACCTAAAGGAGAAACGATAAATCGAAACTTCAGGATGGAATGTATTGAGAAAATAGAAAAAGCATTCATCACAAAGATGTTGTGAACTCTGGAACAACCGTACAACCCAACCAAAAGTTAACAGAATGTTCATGTAGCTTGGTAAAGACCAAATAAGTGGAAGACATGGAGCAAAGCAAACTAAGTCAGAGGTGAAGAACGAATTAACACAATATAGCACCTGTTGTGCAAAGAAGGAGGAAAAACCGTCGAGCAGAATCAAGTATGATAAAAGTCAAGACACAAAATGTAGTATCTGTACACCGTAATATGAAAAACATCGAACAAGCAGAATAAAGTGTATAACCAAACGTTGTAAGTCAATCATCGAAATCAGAAGTTAAACTTCCATGCTACCCATGAGTATCCTTCAGACCAGACAATGTGTATCATTAGCAACCTGCAATCAACGAGAGCAACTCCAGGGATAATTCACGGCCAACTAGCCTCATGCTAATAGCCACAAAAGGTACCCTTTTGTTGGAGTTCACATGAAGCCACTACCCGCTACTAGATGGCCTTGAGTTGATTTATAAGCAAACAGCAGGAGCTAAAGTGATAATTGTAAGCAATAAAGCTAACGATCTAACCAGAAAGGATAATGATAGTAACAGCACTAAAATATTTTAACCAAGTTTATAGAAAACAAACGAATGAATAACACATATTCTATTGCTCACCGGTTTCATTGGTAGAAAGCATACATGGGAACAAACTCATAGCGGCCTTAAAGTCAACATCTGTGAGACGTTTCGTAAAGATATCCGCCATGTTGGTTTTTCCAGGATGATGTACCAATGTGATTTGGTGTAAATCTAGCAAGCGGCGGATAGAGTCAACTAAGAGTAACACTTGAACAGGGTGTGTTCTTTGTGTACGTTCACTTCTGATGAGTTTGACCAGTGGTTGATTATCGCATCCAACTGTAATAGCACCAAGTAATCCTAGTTCAACAAATAGTGGAACTAAAGCAGCTAAGTGTAGCACCAAATGGCTCAAGCCAATGAGTTCGGCATGGACTGTGGACAGGACCACCGACCCAATAGACTTAGCCTTAAAGGAATGAATCCCACCGTTCACCAACACCACAAAGCCGTAGTAACCAGTACTACCGGCTGCAAAGAAGGAAGCATCACAATAAGCGTGGATGGTGGGTGGTGTTGGTGAACTATCAGCCTTCCGGGTATAAAGAAGCGACAACCCTTGAGTGGAATAAGCATACCTCAAAACCTTTAGTAACTCGAAGTAGACCACAGCATTGGGAGCAGAGTTGAACTTCGTTAGCAAAGCACCAGCAATTATCTGGTGTCTTGACCTATTTGGTTTCAATCGGTCGTTTTGATTTGGTTGCATTTTTTCACGATTCTCAGCAAGATTCAGTGGACCAAAGCGATCAGAAGGGAGACTCGTGAGAGTTTTCTCAGTTAGCGACGTGTTGAATAAGCCTCTGGAAGCACTAGGAGTTACCTTCATCAGGACATCAGCGGATAAGCTAGAAAGAGGATTCTCAGTAGAACCTCTTTTGATGTAAGTGATTTCCTCGGGGGTTAGCTTTTCAAGCATAGATGTGGAAATGTACTTTCTGAAGGATATGGACAAACTCATGTGGTCTTTGGTTATATGAATATCACGACCAAGGTAATTCAAATCAGACACAGAATCAGCAGAATAGTCTTCATGAGTACCAGTAGTATCAAAGAACTGTTCAAAATCGTCTCGTACCTTTCGACAACCATCGTCACGACCAGCACATAGGTACAATACATCATCGACATGATGAACCATAGCTCTGACGTTACTAAACACCTCTGTTGTAGTATTGTCGGAAGAAACACCGGAAGCAGGTGGCAGGTAAACTGGATAGGAAAAGCTTGAAGTCTTCATAGAGTTGGAGGGGATCGACAAACCAGCAGTAGTACCAAAAGCACCGGATTGTAGCACCTGATGGCGATAGAAATCAAGAGTAGCGTCTTCTAAATCAAACTCAGCAAAGTCAGCATTTCTACCTTCAGAATATGAATCAACAACTCTAGATAAGAGAGCTTCTGGGTAACCCTGAGCGAACAATTGTGTCTTAGTGTATAAGCAAAGATCAAACAAACTAGTAACTAAATTAGAAGTCGTTTGTCCAGTAACCTCTGATTGCTGTATGCATCTGATAAACTAATATCAATAATGGATGTAATAGAATGGTCTTTCTGGAGTAAAACATTTTGCAGATGTAAGTAAAAACTCAAAGGAACCCTAGCAAGGCCGTAAACAGCTTTGCTTTCAGGTAAGTACTTTTCGTAAAAGCATCTTTAAACTAGAAGTGAGTTTTCAGAACATATTTGCAGATGTTAGTAAAGAGCAAAGACCTGTGAGCTTCTTTACATGAAAAAAATGTGAACCGGTGTAGGAAAATAACCTTGATAGAATTCGATAGTAAAATCCACTTTGTCAAAGAGTCGATTGCCACAGTACCAAGAATTCTATTGTCTATGAAATCAGCAAATTCATCAGTGAAACTGTGATTCCAGTCTTTATCTTGTAAAGCTGCTTTGACAGAAGATGGGACAAATATATTCAAGTAAGAATGTAACAGCATCAAAAAATGCTCTCTGGAAGGGACTGAAAAACCGACGACCAAACCAATATGATCAGAGA